>QEPC01012364.1:281721-292375 GCA_003113815.1 Sphenodon punctatus
GTTGCTCCACCAGCTTCCTGTGGCCACACCAAGGCTTAAATACTTCCTGTGGCCAACCAGGAAGCTGGGAGGCAGGGCTAAGGCAACTGGCTACAGCTGGGAGGGGGCATGACACACAGGGAGCAAGCACACAAGGGAAACAGAGGGAGGACAATCCAACACCCTCACAAGCCCACCAGGTGGCGCAGAGCACTGGACAGCCTCTCCAGCACCCCAGGGGCCATGGGTTCAAGGCTGGGCTATGACACCGCCATTGAGGGGAATGATAAACCCACAAAGAAACAAGAGGCCTTGGGGCAGTTTGAGATTGGAAAATACCCTGTGGGTTGACAATACACAATATTGCGAGTGGACTACAGTTAGAGGGTGTACAAAATACATTATTAATTATGATATACCCCAGTCCCAGACTGACTATGTACAGCACTTACAATACATGAATGTAAACTGCCCCGCTGCTGGATTGTTTTCTGCTTCGGTGAGAGAAACCAGTGTCTGCTCTGGAAGATCCCTAAAAGGAGCAGCCAGCCTGGCTGATGGACCTGTCAAACTAGGTGGACCTCACATTCTCACAAGGGTTGGCTTTGGCTGAGCGCTCGACTAAGAGGCAAAGCTCTAGGAATGAACATGTGTGGCAGGCTGAGGTGGACCTAAAGGGGTTAATGTGCTCAATTACCCTGCTGTGGCCAATGTTCCCCAGCTGAAGGGAGTTTTAAGCACAAAGGGTGTAGTTAAGTAGGAGGTTCTTTGGTTGAATTTGGGGTGTAATGTAAAAATTGTATTTTGGTTATGTTTATATTGAGAATGTCTGTTGTGCCCTCCAATCAGGAGCATGCGGGCAGCAGGATGGCTCTCCGGCTGCGGGCACATTGATTGGTGCCCCTCCTCAACCTGGAGAGTGGCGGCAGCTATTTCCCATCCTGAGCCCGGTGAGGCACTGCACTGCCCGCATGTCTGTTTTCACCTTTTGTCTCTTCAGGTTAGATGCAGTGGAGATCTCCAAGAGTCTGCTCAAATCTCTGCTCTGTATCTTTCTCTTCATCATCTCTGGCTTCTCTCTGTGAAATGATCTGGTACCTTCCTGTTCTCCTAAAGTCAGGATAGTTCTTGGTTCCAGAGGCCGTCCCAATGTTAAAGACATTTGTCTGCACATGAACATGAACAACCCACTCCTGGGATTACTTCATTGGTTTCTCTTTAAACAAAGCCAACCATAGAGGCATGCATGTCCGCAAGTAAGCAGAAAGCCCTTGGGAAGCAGCTTGACCCAACTGCTTCCAGGGTCCCTGTTGCCTCGTATCTACACAGTTCCCAGACATTTGATCTGGGAATGTAACCATTTGACATGGTCTTATCTTCAGTTCCAGGACCACTGACATGGCATTACCGTACAGATTTTGCAGTTGTAGTTATAGTTCTGTACTGTTCACCTGTTTGAGGATACCATTGCCACATTCCTTCCATATGCTTACGACACATGCTCATGCAAGTCATTTGTTGTGCCATTTCACTACTCAAATCAAATTGTGAGTGGTTGTCCAGTGCATATCTGTGCACAATCTGCATTTATTCATCTCTACTGTACCTAAGAGCTTGTATTGGCTCTTTCATCCAAGATATATTGGTACTTGATATATTGCAAGGGGCTTCTGGAAACATTGCACAGGTGTCTTCAGATGGGCACCTGCAGGCAGGGCTGTCCATTTGAAGGCAGCTCACCAGATGTGTAGGTGGAGCAGAGGCAGAGCCTGCTCTGGGATTGCCCCACCAGTGGTGCTCCAGAACATCCCAGAGCACCACCAGCAGAGTGGGCAGCCCAACCCTGTGGCAGCAGCCAGAGGCAGGGCTACTGCCTGCAATGCTATGTTGTGGGGGAGGGGCACCATACAGACAGACTGTGGGCCCTGGCAGCCGCCAGGTCCATTTAAAATGGACCCAGGTGTGACTGCAAGCAGGCGGACATAGAGGTGCACTTGCTCCTGGGTTCTGCACCTCTGCATCCTCTTCTCTTTTTTTGTAATAGAAGAGGGTAAAAGACTCTCTTGCCCTCTTCTATTCCACACAAAAAAAGAGAGGAATACTGTATTTTGATGTTAGCCTCTGAGGGAAGACTGTTTCCATACTTGGGGTAATTTCAGACATTATGAAAACACCTTTCACCACAGTGAATCCCAGTGGATTCCCTGTGGTAGTGGCGACCTTTCTGGGAACATCTGTTTGGTCCCCACGGTGTTCACCACGGTGAACACCTGGCCAGGATCAAGCTTGACCACGATTTTCAACCTCCAGCTGGCCGGAGGTCGAGGACCATGGTTAGAGTTGCCACGATCTGGGACAGGGATGGCGATGGTGGCGCTGCATGTCTGCTCGCCAGCCACATCCCGAAATCAGGCCCTGACCATGAGGTCGCTGTGCCTGCCCGTCTTCCTGTAGGCGGCCAGCCAAGGGAGCGTGGGGGATGGGGCTGAGTGACCACACATCGCACCATGCAGCCCCACCCCCTCCATGATCCCCCTCTGGAATCAGGCCAGCACATCTCAAGGACGGACAGCCTGATCACGGACCGGGATCCGAGACAGATCCCAGTCCGGGGTTCAGCGTGGTGGGCCTCCAGGCCCGTCACATCTAAAATTACCCTTGGTATCTTCCTATACTCTAGTACAGAGGTTTCCAGACTGTGAATCTGGATCCCAGTTTGGGTCAGACACAGGATCACAATCCTATTGATATTTAATGACTTGCATGCTTTTTGAAGCTGTCTGGGGTCATAGGATTATATTTAAGATTCAGTGAGAGGCAGTGTGGTGCAGTGGTTAAGAGCGCAAGACTGGAATTAGGGGGAGGCCTCCATTTCAAAACCCGCCTTAGCCATGAACTCACTGTGTGATCTTGGGCCCATCACAGATCTCTCAGCCTAACCTACCTTACAGGGTGATTGTGAGGATTATTAATTGAGTTGATTAGTTTAATGTTAATGGTGAATTGTTAAAAAGTTAATAATTTGAAATGTGAGCCACCTGAGCCTAAGGGAAAGGCTGGAATACATATTGAAATAAATAAAATGGGATCACAAACATAACATTTGAGAACCACTGCTCTAACACTTGATCTCAAGCAAATTTATATTATGTTCACATATAATGCATGCGGCTGTTATCAGGAGGTATCCCATTGCTTCTAGATAGTCTCCAGGACAATCTTGGTTAATCATACTCCTAACCCTAAGGGTCCAGTTTTATTCTAGACCATTGACTAATGATATCTCTCCATGATATGAGACTGCCTTAAGGTCAGTTAGACGTTTTAGCTTCCAGTGCCTGAGATGCCTAATAGTGTCTTAATGCTAAGCACACCTGCAAGCAACAGGCTGAGCAATACATCTCCGAGAACTCCAGTTATTTCTCTAAGGTGACTAACCATTCCTTTTCCTGTTCACAAGTAACTAGTACTTGCATAAGAATATACACCCCACTGCTCAATTAAACTTAAATGAATAAAACAAGAAAAGTTGGAATGAATTAACTAACGCTTAAAAGCTCTTGGGTTGTTGTGGGGTCTTTTTGTTGGTTTAAAAACAAAACAAAACCATAAAATATTCTGTTTTTTAAAAATAATTCTTCCAGTTTTATTTTAAAAGCTCTCATAAAGCCACCCCGCTGTGTTCTCTGTTGAATCAAGAAAATGGGTAGTTTCAAGAAAGAACGCCCAGTACTACTGATTTGCATGCGGTTTCCTATGGTGAGAACAGGAGGTTAATGCTCAATGTATGTTAATGGGATTTTTAGACTAAAAAAAGGGAACCATAGCTCCCCTCCAGATGCACCCATTGTTAGGAAAGTCCTTACCTTTTTGAGCCTCCTGCCACATCAAGAAATTTGGCTGAAATTGGCTTGTGGAATCAAAGTTATTCATGCCTTGCCTATGCACATGAAAATGCACACTCTCTCATGCATACAGTGATAGCCTAAGCTTTCTTTCTATAGGAAACAAGGCTAAAAATGCCTTTGCTTAGTTCAGCCTCTCCCTTGTCCTCACAGGTGAGTGTGCTACTGGAATGGCCTGAAGAGTGTGCGTATGCTACTAGAATGACATGTCACAGGAAGACATGAAGAGCCATCTAGGCAGGAAACCTATAAGATCCAAGTTTCCACCAGGGATGGAATTGTGAAGAAAGAAGTAGGCCCCATATACTTGTGGGAAGGAGGAAGGTCTGATTTTTATCAAACAGCAAAACCATTGTTGTGTCATTTATAAGGACATGCTCCCTTGCTCTACCTTACCCTTTTCTTCAGGGGAGGGAACTGACATTCACCAGCTTGTTGATGATGCTGGCTTATGATCTCAGTTGGGTCGGTTACCAATGGAGCTCAGTGATGTAAAGGGGGAGTTATGACATCAAGGGCATGCTGGATGAATTGCCTGTATGAGGTGCTTGCAAGAGCACAGTCATTCCCTTTACTCTTGACATTAGGGATGTGCAGCTTCCATGTCATTGGAAACCTTCACATAGAAGGGTGTGATTGACAGATCAAACCAAGCAGAGGTGCCAGGGGCAGAAGGGGCATTGTGAGAAGGAGGGTATTCCAAGTGCCTGCTTTTACCTCATTGCCCTCCACACCCTTAATAATAATGTCTGACAGGGATCTAGAAAGGTGTTATACACTTACTGATGCAACACAGTTCAAAAATGCCTTGAAGCAGTTCCAGGTACTGGTAGAGAAAACTGTAGCCCAGAAGAAGGAGGAGAGACTGGGCCTGTATGTGAAAGGTGATGGTAAGGGACATTGAATTTCTGGTTTAAAGGATGTGGAGATTAGAGGTGTGCACCAGGGGCCCATGATATTTTTGTTTTCATTTTTCTTTTTCGTTATTTAAATCTGTCATTTTTGTTTTCATAAATATCCAAATTTTGTTTTCGTTTTTGCTTTTGTTTTCGTTTTCCATTGGTTTCAATGGAAAACAGTTTTGGCTGTAACATTTTTGTTTGTCATTATATTTGACTGAGATGTGGATAAATTGTACCTTCAGTGGAAAGCATTAAGTGTACCAAATTCCAAAAACATTGGATAAAGGAACACAATTTTATACGCAGTAGAATTTTGCAAATATCTTCATATGCATTCTTAGCTGTAACTTCTTTGCTTCACATTTAATGTAGATGAAATGTGGCACGTTTATATCCCTTCCCAAATTTACTATCTCTGCCAACTTTCAGAAGGATTGGATAAAGGGTACTGGTGGTATCAGCAATTAACTTATAAAATGTATGTCTTATTGTAATGTCTTTGTAGTCCAGCCAGTGTACATGGAATTTTTCAGGGCTGTATATCAAATTTTCATGATCATCTCTGACAAATATCAGATATATGTGATAAAAGGTCCCAATTTGATATGCCTGCACAGCCACAGAGAAGGAGCCTATGCCAGGGATTCCCTTACGTGCCACTGTGGTATAAGATCGGTTTGTGATGCCAATTGGCCGGCAGAAATGTCAACCAAATATCCTCATTCTGTGCAGTGACCACCACAAATACTCTCTCCCACTTGTTACTGGGAAGTTGGAAGCATCTGTTTAGGAAAGAGTCAATAGAGATTCTCTTATGTGCTCTGTCACAGTGCTGCAAGATGTGATTGTGATGATAATTGGCTATCCTGGATGTGTAAACTATGTCTCCTGATTTCTGGGATGCTATCCCCAAAGTTCCAATTATGTCCCTTCTATGCCTGCCTGAGGGCTGCCCCCTATGCCTGCCTCAAAGCCACTACCGATTGATCCTGTAGTGCTGGAAGTATGCAGTAAATGGTCAGTGAATGCATCTGTCAGTCTTTTGGGGTGCTCCATATCCTCCCTCCTATAGCCTCCCTCCCCCTGCCATGCCAGATGCCTGCCTCTGACTGGCACTGCATGTGATGCTATTTATCTAAATAATGGTCTTCAAGGGGACAATTTCAATTGCTTCAATTGATGCCCTTTATCAAAGTGTCCTATAATTTGGAAGAGATGACAGGGAAGGTATTTGATACATTCCTGCCAAATGTCCTTTAAACAGGATAGAATATAAAAATGTTATAGCTAGAAATGTATTTTCACATTAATGTCATACCATGAGGACCCTTTATCCATTCTTTCTGAAAATTGGCAGGAGTGTTAAACCTGTGGAGGGACATAATATGTACAGGTTTCATGCAAACTGGATGGAAGATAAAAAAAAGTTGTAGCCATGAATATGTATGGAGCTTTTCTTAAAATCACAACATTCAACTGCTTCTAAAATCGGTTCCCTGTATCTAATAATTTTGACAATTGGTACACATAGTGCCCTCCCTTGGAGGCATAATCCCTCCCTTCCCCCAAGTTTCATCAAAATTGAATAAGAGTAAAAAAAGGTATAGCCAGAAATACGTTTTTCATTTTTTCCCTTTATTTAAAAAACAAAAAGTCATTTCCATTTATATTTTCATTATTATTATTTATCATTTTTGTTATTGCAATAACAATAATGAAAATGACAATTTTCATTATCCTTATTGTAATAACAAAAATTACATGCACACCCCTAGTGGAGATGCAGGGTCTGGGGAGGGAGGCAGTTTTCTGCAGAAGAGGTCAAATTAGATTTTAAGGTAGGCTGTCTTCCGCACTTCTGTAAGAAATAAATTATGCAGCTTGCTAAACAAATACTTCCCACTTAAATTTCCTCCCATTGGCAGCTATACTTAGCACATTACAGGACAGTTACTCTTGTTGGGCCACAAAACCATTCTCTGGCAGGCAGCATCCCCATGTGGTGATTCTCCATAGCAATAGTGTAGCGTAGTGGATAAAAAGTTGGACTTGGACCTGGAAGACCATGGCTCAAACTCCATCTTAGCCAAGAACTCATTGGGCAGGTCACTGGCCCTTTTTACACGGGCCATGCAGGCGGGGGGGAGGGGTGTTGGTGTGCCTGCCAGTGCATGTGCAGTGGGGTGGGGGGGGAGGGTGTAGATGGGCGTACACTGATCTCCACCCACCTCGACCCATCTACATGCAGAGAGCGACTGCCGTTTTTGCTGGTTGCTCCGTGCGTGGGTAATTGGTGGAGGTTGGTGTGCATGCGTGTTCAGGAGTGCGCATGTGCACCCGCCTGCCACGGCTTTTATACGAGACTCACCCACTCACGAACACCCAGATTTCTGGGTGTTTATGCATAGGTGCATCATGTGTAAAAAGGGCCACTATTTCTCAGCCTTCAGTTCCCCATCTGTAAAATGGGAATGATAATGACCTACCTCACCAGGTTGTTGTGTGAGTGAACTAGATAAGAATTGTAAAGCACACTGAACACTAAAACTACTATATTAATAAGAGTACTTGCTGTTGTGCTTGGATATGTATGAGTGTGAACAAATTAACTGTGCAGGTAAAACAGTCTCCATGATCACAAATAATTTATATAAGGTTTCACTGTTGCCAAAGTGGAATGGTGATAATGCACACCAATAGGCATACTATTCAACATCATACCGATAGTCTCAACAATTTTGGGGGTGAGCAAGAGTTGGGAATGTGTTCCTTCCCCCCCCCTTTTTTTTAATCTTCAACTCCTTGGGATGTGCCACTGGGTACTTGACTTCATAGAGTTTGACCCTATATTTATTTATGAGACTTTCAGAAATGGAACAGTTTTTGGTAAGGATGCCGTAATAAATGCAAGTAGGAGAATGAAAACTTGAATATTAATGATGCTGATGGTTTAATCGGGCAGGAGCCAGATACAATACAAAATGAAGCAATGGTCTATTGGTTTTAAGTTCTTTGGGTGTTTCTTTTTCTTCCAATGCAGATGAAATAGATTATGACAAATTCTATGAGACCATCTTGACTCTCTTTGGTCCGGAAGTGAAGGCTCATGATGTTAAGGCCTTTTACAGGAAGATCAGCAACAACCTTGATGCACGGATAGAATGGTGTGAGGTATATTTGTCAGCTTTTAAATACGTTCTCTGAAATGCCAGTTTAAATTATGTACATGTGTAATAGTGCTGAAACTCGGTCCTCAGTTTTCCTTGGAAAACACTGAGGACAGAGGCATTCAACTTGATTTACTGAGTTCGGAAGTTTCAAGGAAGGGCCCCTGAAACTTCGGAATTTGGAAAATCGAGTCCAAGTGCAGGGAAGGGGGCCGGAGGCCAGTGCTAGGCTCCTGCTCCCCCTTCCTTGGCCCCTGCTGACTGGGAAGAGAATAGGCCAGCAGGGGCCAGGGAAGAGACTTTGGGGCTTGCAGGGGGTCAGGGGTGGGGGAATTAGGTGGAGCGGGGGGGCCTAGTGGTGGGGGGTCAGTGGTACTTACCTTCCAGAGTGGTCCCATGCCAATGCATGGCCTCTTCCTGGCTAGTAAGTTTGAAAATACCCCCGCCCACCACTAAGCATACTCAGAAGGGCCTGAATGGCCCATTCTAAGCATGCTCTGCCCTTTTCAAACATGGCGCTATCAGCATGCAGGCCAGTGCCATCTTTGAAAAGGGCTGAGCATGCTCAGAATGAATCATTCAGGCCCTTCTGAGCATGCTCAGTGGAGTTGGGTTTTTTTTTCCTTCAAACTAACCATCCGGAAAGAGACCACACATTGGCACAGGACCCCTCCAGAAGGTAAGTAAACCACTCTGACTCCTCCTGTTTGCCCCCCCCACTCCCCGTTAATTACCCCAATGTTAACACACACACACACACACACACACACACACACACACACACACAGAGCCTCTGAATTTGGCGAGTGTTCGCTGAGGGTCTGAGGAGCGGCCTGAACACTCGGACCGCTCCTCGGAGAATACTCTTGAGTTTTAAAATTATTATTATTTGGAGCAGTCCTAGTGTGTGTAAATTAATTTTGTGGGAAAATAATCGATTCATAAATAATGCACAAAACCAGTGTGACACGTGCACATCATTCATTATTTCTTCTCTAAGTCTTTTATCTGCTGGAGGCCAAAACAAACACACACCTTTTTTAAAAAAAGTCTGCTTTTAGGCAAGAAAGAAAATTAGCTGAAAGTATAATTCTGGTTGGTCTAGAAAATAACTGACAGATTGAATGTGACGAACTACCTTTGGCCATGTTATTGGTTATAATATAAACCCACTTTATCCAGTAAGCTTGCAAAACGTAATTATATACACAACTGGAAGAAGCAGGTAAAAGAGGGACCATCTGCTTTTTGTTTGAATGTGAACCGTTAAAAGTTTTGGGATAAATTTGGCCTCTGAATGCATGTGTGCAGTTAGAAATCTCATATGTACACTGTGGGGGAAAGGGTGCACTGTAGAAATGTGCACCAGGGTCCCATGTCGTTTTTTTGTTATCGTTATCGTTGTCATTATTAAAATGTGTCATGTTATCATTATCATTATAACAACAATGTCATTTTTGTTATTGGCATTATCGATACCAGTATCAGTTTCAAACAAAAATTTTGTTTTTTGTAACGATTTCGTTATCGATATTGATATTTGGTATCGTGATCTCGTGTGACCAAAAACCGGAAACGGTAGTTCGATCGACTGTGTGGTGACTGCTTGGTTGTGAACATGTGTGTGTCTGCTCTGTTGTGGCTAGCTCTGTGTGTGTGGGTTGTTTGTGTCTGTGCGAGGAATCTGAGGATGGAAGAAGGAAGCAGCACTGGTAGGAAGAAGAACCTGAGGACAAAGGTCAAGGTGGAGGTGGAGGAGGAACCAATCATGGAGACTCAGGCTAGACCATCTTGTGAGGTGTTGGAGGTGGGCTCTAGGGATGTGCGAATGCGGTTCAGAAGTTCAGAGTTCAGACCGAACTCCGTTCGTTCGGACGACCGAACCCGAATCTGAACCTGAACTGAACCCGAACTGAACCCGATACCGAACTCTGAAACGACTGAACAGTTCGGTCAGTTCGGATCGAGTTCGGGCGGCAAAAACGTGACTGGAAGGCAAAACGTGACCAGGAGGGGGAGTCAGCTGAGGAGCAGATTTCCATGTACCAGGGGTGGAGAGGCTTGGAGTAGCAGCCAGCCTGCCCAATCACCATCCCTTTTCTCCTCAGACCACTGGCTTCGCAGGCTGCAATTGGCCATGAGCTAGGCTGCATGGAGCCAATGGGCTTGCGGTGAGGCAGGCACAGCAAGTAACAAAACTCATTGCCCTCCCCCCTTCCACCACCTTCTGAGCTAGTCACTGTTCCTGACAGCAGGCGTTTTCAGAAGGCTCCCTCTCCCAGCAGTTTGTGTACCTCCCAGCTCCCCTGTCCATTGCCATCCTCCTCCTATTTCACCCATCCAACGCATTTACCTCCATATTATCATTTATTTAGATTATATTAGATAGATTTAGGTGTTATATTTTTTACCCCTCCCTGTGTTCTTCCTCCCCCCTCCATTGAATCCTTCCCTCTTCCTCTATATATTTCATCCCTGATTCCCTTCCCCTGTTTTTGGATTTATTAGAGTAGGATTATTAGACTGATTTAGGTTTCATTTGAGTTTTGTACCCCTCCCTGTGTTCTTTGTGTTTCCCATCCCTGTGTAATATGGTATGGATGGATAGATTATTATTATTATTATTATTAACAAACATTTATATAGCGCCAGCAGTGTACATGGCACTTTACAAAGTAATAAAATAGACACGGTCCCTGCC
>QEPC01012364.1:294349-324884 GCA_003113815.1 Sphenodon punctatus
GAAGAAGGAGGCAAGATCCTGAGCAGAAAGGGAAGAAGGAGGGGGAGGACAGGGAGGCTTGAGGAGGGAGTCAAAGGTAGAGAACAGGCGGCGAGGGTCCCGAGAACAGGACTCAATGCGGGAGGCATAGTAGTGTTGTCTAGCACGGGAGATAGCAGAAGTAAGGGTGGAGAGACAGAATTTGAAGTGGATGGGAGTGATAGATAGATAGATATAGTTGCTATAGATAGATACATAGTTGTAGTAGGAGTTAGCTTAGTTATAGAGAATAGTGTTAGTGTGTAGCCATTTAGTTTTGATATTTTAGAGTGTGTTTGTAGGACTAAGCCTTTAGATATAATATTTACTTACATAGATTTTAGAATAGTTAATACTATAGTTAATGTAGATAATATTAGATTTAAAAAATTGAATTTTATTTTTATATATATATATTTTATTGTTAGCCATAGGCCATAACATTACACAACATCTAATAGAAAGTCAAAATAAAATAAAATCACATAACCAAAACAGAGACCTCCTTGCGGACCAAATACAATGATACCAACATACTAATCAACTCATCAGGGACCGGTAATCGATTTTTGACAGAGATCCCATATTTCTGCTTATAAAACATTATGTATGCACTAAAGTCTGCCACTGCTCTAGAGCATGGTGAATCACTCCCATCCAGCAGGAAATGCAGTTTAAGATATTTGTGTGCATTTTGGTTGGAAGACATGGAGAAAGGAGGTAGGAGAGACCGGTCTGCTGCCCGTAAGGCGGGCAATGGGGCAAGTAGCAGAGGTGGTGGAAGGGGCCATGCCAGAGGAGTGGCAACATGCAGCAGCAGCCAGAGCCCATCACCATGCCCCAAGTTTTGCAGGCATGATTCTGGGAGACAGGGTTCTGAGGCTCCCAGCAGTGGCACTAGTCTGGGGGTAGTTTGGCGGTGCCTCCTGCCAGCATCCTCCAGTGCCACGCAGGGCACTGGAAAGCTTGCAGGACATGAGGCTGTGGCTGTCTCTGCTGCTGCAGGAGCGGGTGCTGCTTCCGATGTTCCTCCAGGGCCACCAATGTTCCCTATTGTTAAGGTGATCCCCAGCAGTCCAGGGCTGGTGGTTCCCACCCTGGCTGCTAGAGGCAGGGCCTGATTCCCGGGCAATGGCAGCAGGGAGAGGAGTAGCAGCAGCAGCAGTAGCAGCTATAGGGGGAACAGGGGAGAGTGGCACTAGCATGGTGGGCAGTCAAGTCTCAGGGTCCCAGTACTCCCCTTCATGGGACATCACAGCGATTGAAGACAGTGAGGCAGAAGAAGACACTAGTCCCGCAGAGGAGATGTCTGGAGCAGAGGCGATGACTGTCCCTCCTCCCAGAGCTGTGTTGCCACTAAATTTCCGCCTCTCCCAGCAGTGCTGGCAGCAGCAGTGCATCACCCGGGGCAGGCCAGAAGGCAGGAAGGGGGGGAAATCCTCTGTCTGGGCACATTTGAAGCTAGTGCAGGCGGATGATCCCAGGGAGGTGCAGTGCACTGTGTGCAATAAGCTGGTGAAGCGTGGGCAGGTGCTCGCCAACCTTGGGACAACTGCCATGGCGAGGCACCTGAAATCATGCCACAGTGCTCTGCTGCTAAGTGGGAAGGCAGGGGAAGTGGATGCCAGTGGGTTCCCGACTGCAGCGACCAGTCGCCTGCCTCCTTCAGTGGGCAAGCGTCCTGCACCAATGGCTGCCTCTAGCAGCAGGAGCAGTATTCCTGCTAGGGGAGAAGAACAGCAGCAGGAGCCTCGCCAGCAGCGTCAGTCCACCATGGGGGAGCTGGGGTGGGGGAAGCTGCCAAGGTCATCGACAGCTAGAGGGTGGCATGGCTTTCAAGAGAAAGTCAGGCGCCTGTTGGGCGAAATGATTGCACTGGATGGGCAGCCCTTCTCCATTGTAGAGGACATGGGCTTCAAGCAGCTGATTGGGTTCCTGGCCCCTCAGTTTAAGCTGCTGTCCCGCACCACCCTGAGTCAGAATGTGGTGCCAGAACAGTACAGGACTTTGAAGGAGCGGGTGAGGGAGCAGCTGTCAGGGGCTGGGGGAGCCACCATACACTTCACCACAGACCTGTGATCCAGTAGATACGCACAGCACGCCTACCTGGTGGTGATGACGCACTGGTGGCAGGACCGGGAGGCAGCTTTGGGGAATGCCTGGAGGGGTCCCGAAGCAGATTATAGTTAGGCCCTGCTTCAGGCACAAGTAATGGACAACCCCCACACCTCTAGGAACATCAAGGCAGCTCAAGGCAAATCCTGCCATCTTTGGGGTGCTAGGGATGGCACCTAGAAAGACCGTGGCTGGTACAGGCAAATCCTGCCCTTCTTTGGGTGCTCGGGATGGTAACTGGAAAGACCCTTGCTGGCACGTGCAAATCCTGCCCTTCTTCGGGTGCTTGGAATGGCAACGGGAGACCCTTGCTAGATGACTGGCATCATCTAGCAAGGGTGTTTGGGTGGGTGTTTCCTTCGGCTTGTACCTGACTGCTGGAAGAGCCCTGCACAATACCCTCTCTCTCTGTGGCAGACATCCGCTGCCACCCGCTGATGTCCACTGTTTGTGCCTGACTACCCACCACCAACCCACCCACCCACTTGCATGCCAGTGAGCTCGCTCTAAAGGATAGTATTCTATTCTTCTTGTCCACAAAGAAAAAATAAAGTTTAGAAACCTGCTAGCACCTCCTGTGCCCTCTCGCTCCTGTACTGAGGAGCCGACCTCCATCACCAAAGGTCCAGCGGCAGCAACCTCTTCCTCCTCCTCCACTGGCTCCGCCACCTTGGCCTTCCCCCAGGTCCTATTAATCCTCACCCTCTTCATTTTTTTTTTTCAAACAACCACAACAGCCAAACAAAACAGTCACCCACCAACTTACCAACCAGCCAAACCAACACAGTCAAACCAACACACAGTCCAACAAAGCCAAAACACACCAAACAAAACCAAACAGCCAGCCAGCCACAACACACACACACTCTCTCCACACAAGCTCTGTATGCACTCAAATTTCCAGTTTCCGACGCGATTACGGGACCACGCGATACCTAGACCGAAACCAAAACTGATTTCTGAACTGCCGAACTGAACGCCACCGAACCGAATGACCGAACCCGAACTCGGCTCCTGAACCAAACAACTGAACCACGATCTGTTCGCACATCCCTAGTGGGCTTCTCACCAGAGGAGGAGGAGGTACCACTGACAGGTTTGTAAAATTTGTTTTTGTTTATTTAATGTTCCATATAACTTTGAGGACTAGAAGTTTACTATCCTTTAGAACTAGCTGGCTTGTGTGCAGGTGGGTAGGCAGTCAGGCACGAGCAGCGGGCCGAGTATCAGTCGGTGGCAGTGGAGGAGCAGGATTTGCACGTCTTATTTCATAGTCTACCAGAGGGAGGGGGGGACTCTTTCAGCAGCAGTAGCAGCCAGAGTCTCAACTTGTAGACACTACAGCACCCCAGGTGGTGGTGGTGTACATGGGAGAAAGGGAAAGAGGCGAGTAGGTAGCAGCACCATCCGTCCACTTGGTGTGGGAGAATAGGTCTGGGAAGGACTAAAGGCATCACCATGAATGCATGATATTATGCAGATGTTTATATGTTCCTGTTTCAGTGAGGGGGATGATGATGCCGCTGGTGCCAAAAGTTCAAAGCCCATCAAGGCAGACGTTGCAGGGCCAAACCAGACAAGGTATAGAAGTATTTCTATACACCCAAAGGCGGATTCGCACACTGCAAGGTAAGCCATGTGGGCTGGAGCAACAGGGAATGGATTGCCCTATGACCTGTTAGGAAGTTCCCCACAGAGAGAGAGAGAGAGACTGGCCAGCCACCCATCCACTTGTGGAGACAGAATGCAGGCAGGGCTTGATAGACCATTGGTCTGAGACAGTATGGCACTTATGTTCCTATCTTTTTATGTTCTTTAGATCTGCAACAAAAAGAAAAAAGATTAAGAGGGAGATGCAGGGGACCACATTGGGGCTAATTGCCCATGTCAAGACAGTCCACCTCACTGACGTGAGGAGGGATGCGTCTCATGCTGGTGGGAGCAGCAGGAGCAGAGAGGAACATTGGGCGGAGGAAGGGAGGAAATCACGCCAGAAGAGGCACCGTCCCAGTCCTTCTCCCTCCAACTCCTCGGACGATTCACCAGCCCCACGGGAAGAGGACACCCCCGAGGTCACATGTCAGAGCATTTTGGGGGTCACCACAGAGGCCCTCCAAAAAATATATTAAGAACTTCAAGGCCCACATGAAGGATGTGGAGGAGAGGCTGGTGGAGCGATTCTGAGAGCTCCAGATCAGGAAGCGGCAGGCCCAGGCTTACGCACAGTACATATATACTGAAAAGGATGCGGTTGAGACATTCTGCCAGACCCTGGTGGCATGGAAGGAGTCCATGTTGGGGGCCCTGGACATTGCGATGTGACATGGGGCAGAGGTTGATGACGTCCCTACACCTTGGTCCCCCGCACTGTTGTCCCCTTTTCCCCATTTCCCGGGGACAGGTCCGAAGAAGCCTGAGTTATCTTTCTATGCCTTGTCATAATGCAAATGTTTATTTTGTTCATAGTTAAAATGTGTTTTAAAATGTTATTATAAAAGTTATATTTGGTACCAGCCGATTTTGACCTGACCAATCTTTTACCCCTCTGTGCTGCTTCTGGCAGGTGGCAGAAGCTCATTATATATACAGCTTGTCAGATCCCTACCTGACGGCAGCAGCACTGGTAGCATATTCCGTTCACCAGGAGGGGCAGGGCTTGTGTCTGTGTGGGTGTGTCAGAGAGAGAGACAGCGAGCAACCCATGGGAGTTGAATTATGTCCCTAGTACTTTAACAATGGTGCTTGGGACTGGAATGACTGCTTCAGGTACAGTGGAATGACAGCTCCCTGTGAGCTGAATGATGGCCCCAGAATCCTGATGATGGTTCCTGGGACTGGAGTGGTTGCTTCTGAATGGAGTGGAATGACAGCCCATGGGAGCTGAATGATGTCCCTAGAATTGGTGCGTGATTGGCACACTTCATTAAATCATTGCAAAAGGTGGTAGGAGGTTCAGAGAGGCACAGGCAGGCACATGTTGTGTATTAATTCCATCTCATTCTGATGAGTTTGCTGCTGGACGTGGGCACTGAGCATGAGCACAGATGGATAGCATATGTACATATTTAACTCATAAAGGAAACAGTTGTATCCTTTTAGAAAAACTAAAATACATTAAAATAACCCAACAATAAATAAACAAAAAATGTTTACTAAAACTGATTAAAATAACCTGATACCTATAGATAGGATCTGGCTGGCTAAAGAAATATGATAATCTACTTTGGCTGAATACAAAGTACAGTAGGATTTGCCATATACTACTACACTCAGACCCTCCAATATCAATCACTTTATCTTTTTTGTCTTAACATCATAAGCTTATAGACATAGTTAGCCAATTTTCTTATCAATTGTTCATGAGAATTTGCGAGTAGAAAATTTAATTTGTTTTGAACTGGCCAGTATAATTTTCCTTCTAATAAAGGCATCAACATTTGACATCTTACTGTCGCGTTGTGCCTCGGTTTCCCCAAAAGGAATTTGCGCTTAGTGGTCCAGGCCTGACATGATCTGGTCTGGATATAGGGCGCTCTTTTCCAATATGTGGAATTCGAGTTTACACTTTGCTGATAAGCCAGTCAGCTCAGCAAAGTATAGTAAAGACAATTTATTTATATAAATGAAGCTATGAGACTTATGAATATTATAAAATAAGAAGCAATCGTTTACTTAAGTTCAAATAAAGACATCGTACAAAAGAAACTGTCAGTTAAAAGTACATGATTTAGAAAGACATTTCTGTTCAGAGAACAGCTCTGTTACAAATTCAAAGATCTTAACATCTATAAGATATAACATATGCTCTAAGTATTATTGCTATGGTTGACTCAATGCATCATATAGGATATAACATATTACCCAGTCCTTTACCCGATTCTGCCATATGAAAGATGAGAAAAGCTTCAGGAAAGGAAGCTTTCTGAAAAATCCATCTTTCCTCTCTCTTCTTATAGAATGAAAGATGCTTGGAGGTCAGCTAAAAATGACGTCAGGTCAAGACTGCTGACAGGGAGGGGTTTTTCTCAAAATACATAGTAAGAAGCCTGTTGATACATACTAAACAGGTTGCTATCGTATAAGATAGTATTAACAGTGAGTAAACTCCAAACAAACAAGGCCTCTTCCTACCCTGCTTGAGAGTCACGTATCTTGACTCTAGTCAACAGAAACTGTTAATTTCATTAAGAGACAGACTTGATTATATTGTCTATTCCAGTATACAGGCTGATTTTCCAGTATCTGGTCAAGAGTTCAGTAGAAAGGTCACGATAGGACAGCTCTTTTAAGAAGTCATCATACAGAGAGGCTAATTCTGATTTCCAATATATTAAAACACAGATGGTCAAACATATATGCCTATATACAGGATACATGACATTACACCCCTTGCATATAAGCGGTTGAATATACAATGCTCCAGGTCATCAATCTGGTGAAGGTCACAGAGGCATAAACGTAATTCGTATGGTGTTTGAGTGAACCTTCCCTCAAGTACCTTAGAGGGCATAAATTACACCGCTTTTAGATGAGGGTGCTGAAAAGCACCTCCTGAGCCATGCGTTAGGAGAGAAGTCAAGCCACGCTGTCAGAAGTTACGTGCTCTCCATTGCCGGCAACGGCGGCGCTTTGCAGAGGCGCGTTCTAGAGACCTCAATTTTCAGGTCTCTATATGATGGTGTCCGTCACGACCAGGAACGGTCTGAGAACAAAAACAGTGTGAACTAGGATCTCCCATTCCACCCCATTGTACCTTGGAGGTGTCCTGCTGTCGTCACCAGTTGAACCTGATGCAAGGCGGTTTTCTGCTCGAGAAGCTGCTCAAGCATCAAGAACGTGGAATTCCACCTGGTGAACACATCCTGCACCAACTGGTGCACTGGGGAGCCTTGCTCTGCCTGCTCCACCCAGTGGAGGTCGCTGCCCTTCATGCTCCAGTTAAAGAAACCAGCCAGCTTCCTCCCCTGCTCAGGGAGCTACGGGTGCCTGCCCCAATCCCCTTCTCCCCCAAGACCAGAGCGTCCCTGACCACCAGATGGAGGGTGCGTGCAGCGCAAGGGAAGCCCCCCTTGCAGACTGCCCTCAATAGGTTGGCCACGCTGTCGGTCACCACCCACCCCTTGGTGAAGGGTGCACCTGGCGTGACCCACTCCCTCATCATGGCGGTCAGGGCTGTCTTGATGTTCCAAGAAGTGAGGGGGTCATCTATGACTTCCGCCTGAAGCAGGTCCCACCTATACCCTGCTTCGGGACCCCTTCTGTCACTCCCAAATGCTGCCTCTGGGTCCTGCCACCAATGCGCCATCACAGCCAGGTAGGCGTGCTATGTGTTTCTGCTTGACCACAGGTCAGTGGTGAAGTGGACGGTGGCATCCCCAGCCCCTGCCAGCTGCTCCCTCACCCACTCCTTTAAAGCCCGGTACAAGGCTTGCACCACCTGCCAACTCAGGGTGGTGCACGAGGGCAGCTTAAACTGGGGGGACCAGGAAGCCAATCAGGCACCTAAACCCCATGTCTCCGACCACCGAGAAGGACTGCCCACTCGAGCACAATCATTTCCTCCAACATGCGCATGGCTTTCATTTGAAAGCCATGCCGCCCTCCATGTCCTGCAGCTGCCAATGGACTTGGCAGCTGCTCCCACCCCAGTTTCTCCATGGTGCACTGATGCTTCTGGGCTTCAACTGGCGGAGGCTGCTGCTGTTCCCCCCCTAGCAGCAATACCACTCCTGCTGCTAGAGCTAGCTGCTCGAGAAGGATGCTTGCCCACTGATGGAGGCGGACAACTGGCTGCTGCAGTCGGGAACCTGCTGACGTCTACTGCCCCTGCCTGCCAGCTTAGCAGCACAGCGCTGTGGCATGCCTTGATGTGCCTCGTCATGGCAGTTGTGCCAAGGTTGGTGAGCACCTGCCCATGCTTCACCACCTTCTGGCACAAACTGCACTGCACCTCCGTGGCATCATCCGCCCGCACCAACCTAAAATGTGTCTAGATTGAGGATTGTTTGCCCCCTCCTGCCTTCTGGCCCGCACTGGGTGATGCACCACTGACAGTGCTGATGGAAGAGGCAGAACATGGTGGCGACACAGCTCTAGGAGGGACAGCCATCACCTCAGCACCAGACATCTCCTCCACAGGACTAGTATCTGCCTCGCTGTCCCCAATCTGAGATATGTCCCGCAAAGGGGAGTACTGGGACCCTGAGGCTAATCGACTGCCCATACTTCTGCCACTCTCCCTGTGCCCCCATAGCTGCTGCTACTGCTGCTCCTCTCCCTACTGCCATTGCCCAGGGATCGGGCCCTGCCTCTAGCAGCCAGGGTGGGATCCACCAGCCCTGGACTGCTGGGGATCACAATAATGGGGGACAATGGTGGCCCATGATGAACATCCAAACCTGAAGCTCCTGCACCTGCTCCTGCAGCCACAGCAGAGACAGCCACAGCCTCCTGGACTGCAGGTCTTCCAGTGCCCTGCATGGCAGTGGAGGACGCTGGCAGGAGGCGATGCCGAACCACACCCCTAGTGCCACTTCTGGGAGCCTCTGAAGCCTGACTGTCACAATCAGGTCTGTGCAGTTTGGGGCGTGGTGATGGGCTCGAACTGCTGCTGCTGCCTGCCACTCTGCTGGCATGGCTCTTGCCACCTCTGCCACGTGCCCCATTGCCCACCTTACAGGCAGCAGACTGGCCTTTACTGCTTCCTTTCTCCATTTCTCCCACCCAAAGAATGCAGAGGAACATTTTATATATATTTTTATTTATACAAATTTGGAATATAATATATATGTACACTAACTCTAACTGCTATTAACTATTCTAAAACCTATGGAACTAAATGGAATATTATCTAATATCTACAAAGGCCTAGTTTCACAAAAACAATATAAAATATTAAAACTGAATCACTACACACTATCTCTATAACTAAGCTAATTATATATATAGTTAGTGTGTGTGTGTGTGTATGTGTGTGTATGTATGTATATATATATATATATATATATATATATGTATGTATATATATATATACATACACACACACACACACACAGACACACACACACAGACACACACAGAGGGATGGCGGGGGGATGAAACACAGACAGCTCACAGCAAACAACACAGGGAGGGGTACAAAACTTGAAATGAAACCTAAATCAATCTAATCCTACTCTAAATAAATCCCAAAACAGGGGAAGGGAATCAGGGATGGAATATATACAGGGAGGAAGGAAAGATTCAATGGAAGGAAGGGAGAAACAACACAGAGAGGGGTAAAAAATAAAAATAACAGCTCAATCTATCTTATCTAATCAAATAAATGAAACAATCAGATAAATGGGTGAAATAGGAGGAGGATGGCAATGGATTGGGAGGAACGCAAACTGCTGGGAGAGGGAAAGTTCTGAAAACGCCTGCTGACAGGATCAGTGGCTAGCTCAGAACGAATTGGAAGGGGGGAGGGCAACTACTTTTGTTACTTGCTGCGCCCACCTTAATACCACAAGCCCCATTGGCTCTGTGCAGCCTAGCCCATGGCCAATCGCAGACTGCCAAGCCAGTGGTCTGAGGAAAGGAGGGATAGTGATTGGGCAGGCTGGCTGCTAGTCCAAGCTTCTCCACCCCTGGTGCCAGGAAGTCTGCTCCTCAGCTGACGCCCCTCCCTGGGCCTGCCAGTCACGTTTTTCTCACCCAAACGCGGCTGAACTGTTGAGGGGTTTTCACGTTCAGTTTGGGTGTTCAGTTCAGTCGTCTGAACTGGCTGAGTTTGGTCCAAGCTCTGAACGTCCGAAAGGCATTTGCACATCCCTAATGCTCAACCCCTTCTCTGATCTCTCGACTGGCTCCTTCTCCCTCTTCATATCCAGCACAAGCTTCTTGTCTTCACTTTCAAGGCTTTTCATGGTCTTGCTCCTCCCTATCTTTCTTCTCCAGTTTCCTGCTATGTTTCCACCTGGGAACTTTCCTCCTCCTCTGCCATCACCTTGACCTCCCTCAGAGTCTTCTGCTCCCTAAACCATTGCTCATTTTGCCTGGAACTCCCTCCCTGAACAAATATATTCAACTTCCCCCTCCTGACCTTAAAATCCCTCCTAAAAGTCTCTCTTTTCTGGCAGGATTTCCTTAGCTCCTCAACTCCACGGGATGATAATGCTCTTCCTACTGTCCTTTTTTTATTGAGCATTTATATAGCACCAGCAGTGAACCTGGCACTTTACAATTGTTATTAGAGACAGGTTCCTGCCCAGTGGGCTTACAGCCAATGGACAAGGATGAGGGGAACACCAGGACGGACGGACAGACAGACACATTTGCGTTCAGCAGAGCTTTTCCAGGTGGTGAGGAATTTGGTCAGTCCAACCTATCTCCACCTGGAACTGGAGTTGTCCAGTGCTTGCTGTGACACGTTTATGGTGTATTTTGTGGGTTATATCACCCACAATCACCACAACATCACCTCCATCCTGTCGGAAGCAGTGGTGGAGTCAGAGGTTATCAATGCCCCGTTTAGTCATATTTTGTGGTATCAGTTTCAATCGATGACGCCTGCTTGATGTGGGTGATGTGCTTGGCTTGGTAAGAGCCAACATGTGTGAATTAGATCCATGCCCATCCTGACTAGTGAAGGCCATCAGGGAGACGGCAGGGCCATTTCTGGCCAGGGTAATTGGTGCCTCCTTAAGGGAGGGCAGGTTGCCAGATAGCCTAAAGAAGGTTGTTGTCCAGCCCTTGCTCAAGAAACCATCACTTGATATTGATTCCCCTGCCAATTATCAACCTGTCTCTAAATCTTCCTTTTTAGGGAAGATTATTGATTGGGATGGGTGAACAGAACTGAGTTCGGAAATTCGGTTCAGTTCGGAAATTCAGCTCGGTTGACTGAACTGTTCGAGTTCGGTCCCAACTCCGAACTTCCAAACAAAGTTAGGAAATTCAAACCCCATTGAACTAAATGGAATATTATATTTTAGGGATGGGCGAACAGAGCTGAGTTCGGAAATTTGGTTCGGTTCAAAAATTGAGTTTGGTCCGAACTTCCGAACCGTGTTCGCCCATCCCTAATTATTAAATGGGCAGTGGCTCAGCAGCTCCAGGCACATCTGGACCACATCAGTTTTCTAAACTCTTCATGGTTAGGCTTTCTTCAGGGTTATAGCACTAAGGCTGCACTTGTGGTATTGGTCAATCACCTGCTGGTGGAATTAGATGGGGAATTTGACCCTGCTGATACTAGACCTGTCAGCGGCTTTTGACACAGTTGATCATGAGGTGCTGGTGACTTGCTGCGGGATGTAGTGGGAGTGGACAGGACCATTCTTCAATGGTTCTGTTCATTCCTAGCTGGCATATCTCAGCGGGTGGTACTGGGGGACTGTTCATCATCCCCCAGGGGCCTCCCCTGTGGGTTTCCACAGGGGTACATTCTGTACCCCCTCCTGTTCCATGTGTACATACAGTCACTGGGAGAGGTTGTATGCAGGTTTGGGGTCTGGTGTCATCGATATGCTGATGGCACTCAACTTTATCTCTCCTTTTCTTCTGACCCAGGTTCCATAGTCTCAGTGCTTTCCCAGTTTTTGGCAGCTGTGGGAGACTGGATGAGGCTAAGTCGATTGAAACTTAATCCTGATAAGACAGAGGTGATGCTCATTGGCAGGACCAAGGATTTGTGGGAGGTGGAGACACCCATAATGGATGGGATTTACCCCTCTTCGGCCTCACAGGTCCGAAGTCTAGGGGTGGTCCCGGATCCCTAGCTATGCCTGGATATCCAGGTGGTGGCTCTGGCCAGGGGCACCTTTCATTAATTACATTTGGTGAAGCGGCTTCGGACATATATTTCTGATTCTGACCTGACCACTGTCATCCATGCATTTATCACCTCGAGACTTGACTACTGCAATGTGCTTTATGTGGGGCTGCCCATGGTGGTGGCTTGGAAACTGCAGCAATGCGGTGGCCTGTCTGCTTATGGGGACGGTTCACCACAGGCACATTACATCAGTGCTTCGTGCACTGCACTGTCTGCCACAATCTTCCAGGCCTGATTTAAGGTGCTGGTGCTTGATTTTAAAGCCCTACATGGTCTGGGCCCTACCTACCTGCAGGACTGCCTCAGTCCCCATGTCTCTTGTGGTCATCCGGGGATGCCCTCCTGGATGTCCCATGTTTTAAGCGGGTGTCTACGGTGAGGAGGGTGTTCTCAGCAGCCGCACCGGTGCTGTGGAATTCTCTCCCGGCGAGGGTCCGCCTCTGTTCGGATCTCCTTACCTTCTGTCAGCACTGTAACGCTTGGCTGTTTCACCAGGTGTTTGATGGAGGAGGCGGGGAGGGGGTGTTCTTCTTCTGGGGTTTTTTCCCTTCTGTTTATTATCTTATGCACTTGAGTTTTATGTTGAGTTTGAGTTTTCAGATTTTAAAATTTTACAATTTTAAATGATATGCTTTTTTTTTTAGATTTATAGATGTGTTTTGTTTCTGTATTTGGATGTGAACTACCCCAAGCTGCCGAAGACAGGAGGGGCGGGGTAGAAATGTATAAATAAATAAAATATTCTCACTTATTACAGATGGGGGAACTGAAGCTGAGGTAGTGACTTGCCCAAGGTCACCCAGTGAGTTCATGGCTAGGGCAGGATGGCATTCCAGGTCCAAGTCCCGCAACTTATCCACTACACACACCGGCTTTCTACTGTCCTTTGTTCAGGGTCCCCTTTTCCTGTAACTAAGCTAAGCACGTGCCCCTGTGAATTCTCACCTCCATGAATGTATTGCTCTATCACCCTATGTTCCCCTCTCCCTTGGCTCCTCTTTCCGGTCCATCTTGGATAGTGAGCCCCCACCAGGGCAGAAACCTATCTCCAATTAATGATTGTTTAGTGCCAGGCACATTGCTGACAATATATCATCATCATCATAATAATAATAATAATAATAATACCCAGGGCTGTTCTGAAGGTTCATTCACTTTTGCATTAGGACAGGACTGTATTTTGAAAATGTAAAGTGTTATAGATGTAGCATTTTCCTAGGAAGGCATTTAGCCACTGAACTGCAACAATTACTGCTTGCGCCTGTACAAGAGAGAGCATGTGGCTTTGATTAATAAAGGTAGTTAACAGACCAATCATTTTGTGCTTCGTGACTAATTTTATGCTGCAGTAGCAAATCTCTGCCAAGTGTCCCCCCCATGGCCTTTACATTGTCGGAGGAATTTTATCTTCCGCCTCAACAGCCATCGGAAATGAGCAGTAGGGACCCAATAATGCCTCTTTCTAGAACTGCATAGTCAGCACTGGCTAGAAGTCCTAATCTTTGTATGACTGGCATAGTGGCCCAGAGGCAAGACTGTTGCCAACTGAACCATACCATGAATTCAATTGGAAGGCTTCCTAAAAAGCCATGTTATATTAAGAATATCAAAATGGTTTTCCATGATCCCTCAAGACACTCTAGTTTTGTATGCCTTTCCGAAGTTCATCCTTAAGTAATTTCCCAGAAACCCTTTGAGCTGTCAACAAGGCTGACGATAGATTCCCCCCCACACACACCAGAGTGCTGCCCTCAAACATCTGCCTTAACGATGGCTACTTGTGATTTTCATCTTCCAGATATGTTTAAATCAGTTGTAAGAGTACATTAAATTCTCCTTACATAAGCTGTGACCGGATGTAGTCTCCCTTCCTGATCCAGCCAGGCAAGGGTTTAAAAATCTGTTTTCAAAGGGGAAGGAGCTGCCCGAGGAATCCATCTCTGTGTAGTAAAGTTTAGGGACAAAGGACAGTTAACCATTATCCCTATTCCCTAGCCATAACAGAAACACAGAGAGCCAGAGAAAAGTCCTCTGAAAAAGGACTGTTTGATTTGCAGAAATCAGATTTTTCTTAGCAGAAAAAGGGGTGTCTTGATTGGAGTCACTTGGCAGAGAGGCTATTTGAAATATATGTGTTGGCGAAATGGGAGGCACCACCCACATTTAAAAGGGATCTAAAGCTTCACTGAAGTAGATGGTCTTAAAGGGCTAGAGGCACTGCATACAGCAGCCTAGGTGGACAACCTTAAAGGGACAGAAGCACCACAGATATAAAAAGTGGAGAATCTTGAAAAGACAATGGGCTAGCTGGAGTGGGGAGCTGAAAGTAGAGATACGTAGCATGGATGACAGCTGAGATAGGAATGGCTGAAGAGGTCTTTGTACTTCAGATTCAAGGTGTTAGTATTGATTTACAAAGCCCTGCACGGTCTGTGCCCCTCATATCTCAGGGACCGCCTCGCCCTCCGCACCTCAGAGCAATCCCTTCAGTCCACCGGGGGTGCCTTTCTGGAGGTCCCCCGTGTAAGACAGGGGGCCACAATGGAGAGGGCATTCTCAGTGGNTCTGGATTAGCGGGTGGAGGTGGTGGCTAAAGCCTCCTTTCGCCAGCTGTATCTGGTACAGGGGCTTTGACCTTACCTCTCCGGGCCCAATCTGGCCACTTTCATCCATGCCTTCATCACCTTGAGGCTAGACTACTGCAACGCGCTCTACGTGGGGCTTCTCTTGATTCTGGTTCGGAGGCTGCAGCTAGTGAAGAATGCGGCGGCCCATCTCCTGACGGGGACAGGGCAGCATGAGCACATAACACCAGTTCTCTGCGCTCTGCACTGGCTGTCTATAGTGTACCAAGCCAGATTCAAGGTGTTAGTATTGATTTACAAAGTCCTGCATGGTCTGGGCCCCTCATATCTCGGGCACCACCTCGCCCTCCGCGCCTCACAGCGATCCCTTCGGTCCACCGGGGGTGCCTTTCTGGAGGTCCCCCGTGTAAGACAGTGGGCCACAATGGAGATGGCGTTCTCGGTGGCTGGGCCGTGGTTGTGGAACTCCCTCCCGGAGGAGGCTCGCCTGGCCCCGGGTCTGTTGGCCCTTTGACATATTTGTAAGACTTGGCTGTTTGCCCAGGCCTTTGGAGGGGCGGGTGGGGGGGGGTTAATTTCTGTGGGGGGTGTTTTAAATTTGTTTTAATTAAGAAGTTGTAGATTTTTTTTATGTTAAAAAATTGTTTTTATTAAGTTGGAAGCCACCCCGAGATGCTGTAGGCATGGGGGCAGCATACAAATATAAGGAAATTAAAAAATAAATTAAAAAATGTAATTCTCTCAAATGTGGCTGTGCTTTATAAAGCTTTTCATTGCAGAGATCAATAAGCTGCATCTAATATTACAATATTATTCATCTAATAAATACTGTGCTTTAAATATTTCTCCCTTCATGTCCTGCCTGTACTCTTCTTCCCTGCTCCTGCCTCCTTTTTAACATGAGAGGAATCTTTGAAAGAGAACCTGTCTCCGGCCAGCTCTGCTCAGCTTTCCTTTTGAAATCTTACTAGGAACATGACAGGAGGCTTGGGAAAGAGTGGTGATCTTAAGTATATGACATAAAAAGGAACAAGTTCCTCAAATAACCAGCAACAGTAAAGGATTTTAATATACTGGCTGCAGTTGGTGGCATATTTCCACCTTTCCCCTTCCCTCTCAAACCTAGCTTGGTTCCTCACGTAGTCAGAGTACATTAGCTGGGAGGCATGGGTTTTGCCCAGGGACTTTAATTCCACCAATAATATAATGAATCTCTTTAAAAGAACACAGAGAAAGCGGAAATGCCATGCAACATTACCCAGGCATGTCAGCAAAAGAGATTAAATGTTGCTGAGTGCTCCTTCATGCTCTCCCTTTACGAGCATCAGCAAGAAGAAAATATGGTTTTATGTACACTTTTCGGGGTTGCTTTGTGGAGCCAGCAAAAATGTCAACCAAATATCCTCATTCTGTGCAGTGACCACCACAAATTCTCTCTCCCACTTGTTACTGGGAAGTTGGAAGCATCTGTTTAGGAAAGAGCCAATAGAGATTCTCTTATGTGCTCTGTCACAGTGCTGCAGGATGTGATTGTGATGATAATTTGCCAACCTGGATGTGTAAACTGGGAATTTTTACACACATGTTAAAGTTCTGGATTTTTCAATCTTCTGGGTTTACAAGTCCACAAGTAAGTTCCGGATTCATTCTTCACACAAACACACTGCCCTGAGGCAGCCTAAAGTAGCCACAGCTGTAGATGACAGGCTTCCATAGAAACCAAGTGACCACAGATGCCTGGAGCAAAGCAGTTTACCAGGAGAACCTTTTACACACAAAAGTTCTGGGAGAGGTTCTGCACAGAAGTTCAAAGATCTGGATGTTTAAGATCTGAGTGAATGATTTAGATGCACAGAAAGTTCAGGATGTAACAGCAAACATCCAGGAGAAATGTATGTGTAAAAACACCCAATGTTTCCTGATTGCTGGGATGCTATCCCCAAAGTCCCAGTTATGTCCCTTCTATGCCCGTCTCAGGGCCGCCACCTATGCCCGCCTCGAAGCCACTACCAATTGGTCCTGTAAAGCTGGAAGCATGCAGTAATTGGCCAGTAAATGTGTCTGTCAGCCTTTTGGGTTGCTCCACATCCTCCCTCCTACAGCCTCCCTCCCCCTGCCATGCCAGGTGCCTGCCTCTGACTGGCACTGCATGTGCTTCTATTTATCTGAATAATGGTCTTCATGGGGACAACTTCAATTGGGTCCCTTTATCAAATTATCCTGTAGTTTGGAAGAAATGACAAGGAGGATATGTGATACATTCCTGTGAAATGTCTTGCAAACAGGATTATATATAAAAATGTTACAGCTGGAAATGTATTTTCAAGTTAATGTCTTATACCATCAGGGCCCTTTATCCAATCTTTCTGAAAATTGGCGGGAGTGTTAAGATTGTGGAGGGACATAATAGCCACAGGTTACATGCAGATTGGATGGAAGATAAAGAAGTAGTAGCCATGAATGTGTATGGAGCTTTTAATAAAATCACAACATTCAATTGCTTCTAAAATCCGTTCCCTTTATATAATATTTTCAAAACATGATACACATAGTGCCCTCCATTGGGGGTACAATCTCCCCAAGTTTCATCAGAATGTAATAAGAAACAAAAAAGGTATAGCTGGAAATATGTTTTTCAGTTTCCCCCTTTTATTTCAAAAACAAAAAGTCATTTTTGTTTCTTTTTTCATTATTATTATTTGTCATTTTTGTTATTGTGAAAACAATAATGAAAATGACAATTTTCATTATCATTATTGTAATAACAAAAACAACATGCACACCCCTAAAATGGCTTGCAGAAAGGAAAAGATTTTCCCCACCCCTGCTATAGGGGAAGGATGGCCCAGTGCTTGGGGAGCTACATTGTGGACTTGGGAAACTTAAATCAATTCCCTGCTCTACAAGCATTCACTGGGAGGTCTTGAGCAAGTCAGTAAGGGTGCAAATACCCCATAGGAGTCCCATGTTTGGTCTGGGCAGCCCCAACTCGGAAAGGGGTTTCATGCAACAATTCCAATACATGAGCAGGCACTGCAATCCGCCAATGACCACCCCTTCCTCATGATGCATAACCATGTTGGAATTCTGAGTCCAGGAAGCTTCCACTGCTGTTTGCTTCCTGGTTGGTTTGTGGGTTGGTGTGTGTGTGTGTGTGTGTGTATTTGGTGTGTTTTTTTGTTCCTTTTGTAGTGTCATTTTTGAACACTCCAAAACTAAACTAAACAGTAGAAATCCCAGGGAGAGTGAGAGAGGTGAGTACACTCTCTGTTCGTATTGGGACTACTCTAAGTGCCTGCACGGAGGCTGCGTACACCTGTAAACTGATACTACGGGGAAATGTGTTTAATGCGAGAGTCCCCAGACACTTACTATATGTTCCTAATGACAGTCTTTGAGTCCACACTGCTAGAGAGGTTGGTTGTTTAAAACTACTTAAGAGAATATGCAAGTCTAGGGTATTTAAACATTTCTTATTAACTTGAAAAAAAGCTAGTGTAATGTAAAATTGGATTATTAACAACCCACTGCACAGACTCTTTTAAGAGGTGGATTCAGGTCGCAAATTCTACAAAACGGGGGGGGGGGGGGAGTTGCACTTTTTAGACTTGAGCTTTTAAGACTTTGTTATGGCTCAGAGCACTCCCAAAACCTGGATATATTTTTCTTTTTATGCAAGCAAGTGTGAGTTGACTACTAATACAGAACAGTTAGGAAACCATCCCTTGCAATTAATTAGGAAATGGTTAAATACTGGTTGAATACAGTTAATTACAGGTTAATTGCAGTTCCTCAAGGATCTCTTTTGGGACCTGTCTTGTTTAATATATTTATAGCTGACCTTGGTGAGGGAAGTAAGGGTGTGCTAATGAAGTTTGCTGATGATACCAAGTTGGGAGGAATTGTCAATGCGGAGAAGGATTGGAAAATTATACAGGATGAATTGGATGGTCTCATGCATTGGACTGTTAGGAATGGGATGAAATGTAATAATGAAAAGTGCAAGGTTATGTATTTGGGGTTTAATAATAAGAATTTGAGTTACCATCTAGGAACTCATCAGTTGGAAACAACAGAGGAGGAAAGGGACTTGGGGGTTATAATTGATCATAAAATGACTATGCGTGATGCAGTTGTAAAAAAGGCAAATGCTATCCTGGGATGTATTAGGCATGGTATTGCCAGGAGGGATTGGGAGGTATTTTTGCCTCTATATAGGGCTCTGTTAAGATCGTATCTGGAGTACTGTGTTAAGTTCTGGTCACCAATGTTTAGGAAGGATTAACTTAAACTGGAATAAGTGCAACGTAGAGATATTAGGATGGTTAGAGGGATGGAGGACTTACCCTATGAGTTGAGGCTGACGGAGCTTGGCTTATTTAGCCTATCAAAAGAAGGCTGAAGGGGAATATGATTACAATGCATAAATATATCAGCGGAGTTAACACAATAGAAGGGGGAAGATTTGTTCAAACTAAAAGGTAGTGTGGGTACAAGAACTAATGGATACAAGTTGGTTATCAATAAGTTTAGACTGGAAATTAATTGAAGCCACAGAAGGGCACCTGATGCTTGCTGAAAAGTACTTGTCAGCAGATACAGCTTCAGTCACTGACACCATGCACAGGGATGTACCCACCACTGGGAGGATTGTCTGGGTGAAGGAGAAAAGCATGGATTGGTGGGAGAATGTTCTGTGTTTCTTGAATGATGCTGAGTGGATCTCAAACTTCAGGATGCCCCATCACCTTAGCCTGCAGACAGACGAGATCTTTAGGCCTCGACTGGAGAAACCGAGCATCATGATGCTGTTGCCCAACCCCATGAAGAACCATGTTCCCATCACCACCTGGAAGCTCACCACTCGTGACTCCTGCTGTTCTGTCACCCAGCAATTTGGCATTGGAACTTCCATGGCTGGCACCATACTAGTGGAGATTTACATGGCAATTATGGATGTGCTGCTGGACTGGGTGGTGCAGATGGTTGCCCCATGGAAATAATGGAGGCCTTTTGGTATGAGGGGCTCCCAAACTGTATAGAGATTGATGGGGACCATATTGCCATACTCTTTCCACCCCATAGTAAGGACAACTACCTGAACAGAAAGTGATTTTTCTCCATAGGTCTTCAGGCTGTAGTGGACCACCGTGCCCATTTTGTGGATATGCTGGCTGGGGGGGTCTGGGAAGAACCATGATGACATCATCTTCCATCAGTCTCTCTCCTTTGGTTGGCCACATGTATACCAGAGAATTTGGAGCCTCCACTGAAACATGCATTGAGAAGGTGCCCACGTGGCCTTTTGTTCTTGGAAACCCCACCAGTAGTGATAGGGTACCCTTCTTGTCAAACTGATAAGAGATAAGATAAGGAGTCACGTGGGGTGTGAGGTCACCGAAAGTGACACAGTATTAGGGACGCCAGCCAAGGCCAGGCCTGCCGAGAACCCCAGATGCCGACGCCACCCCCGAGACCCCAGACGCCCGCCACTCTGGACTCACCCGGCCAGCCCTCTGGGGCACACGATGACGCAGGGGTTGCTAGGCAGCCGCCACAACAAGCTTCCCCAGGAGTTCCTTCCCCCGCCGCCGCGCAGAACGTGGGGACGGGGCCAGCACAGCTGCGCCACTCGTTGCAGCTTCAGGCTCGGCGTGGGGCGTGGTCTCTCCTTTATACACTGACGCTGAAGGAGACACAGCGCCGGTGATCTATTCAAGACTGGCCCCCTGGTGTCGTGGAGAGAGAGAGAGAGAGGGGACAAGCCAGGCTAAGTGTTTGTCATCCCCTGTGCTTCCCTGTGAACTTCATACTATGTTTGTGACTGCGAGTGACCCTTTTGTTGATTTTCCTGGACTAGAGTGAGTGTGTGCATGCATGTGAGGGACCTTGTTGGTCCGTGGCACTAGCCCCTCCCCTTCCCGGAATCCAGATCCCCCTTACCCCTCTTCTGTTGTGCAAGACCCCTCCTTCGTTCCGTATTTCCTGGGACCCTTACCCTCATGTTCCCCCCACAGTCCAGCACTATCTTTCCTTCCCCCTTTGGTGAGCGTGAGGGTGTGTGTGGAAAGGAGGCACCCTCTTGCCTAGCTCCTGAGGTGGAAGTGATGTGTTAGACAGAAGTGCCATGGTAGGCAGAAATGATGTAGAAGCGCAAGATCCTTATGTGTGATTGGAGGATCGCTTGTGGGTCAGGGTGGGGGGGGAGCAGTAGGCTCCCACCTCGCTGACCCCACAAGGGCCTTACATGTGATTGGAGGTTCACTTTCGGGTCAGGGTGGGGGGATCTGAAGGCTCCCCCCTCCGACCGCACAAGACCCTTGGATGAGGTTCAGCAGACCCCTCAGCTGACTGAACTAGACCAATGGGGAAATGTTTCTTCATCCTAACCCACCCTGTTTGGGAAGAAAAATTGGACCAATGGGGTGTCGTTTCCGGCGTACACTGACTTGCAGAATGGGGGTCATGTGAGGGGTCAGAGAACTCAGGAGAGCAAGCTGAACCAATGGGGGAAGGTTTTGTCAGCCTATCCCCTTCCATTACAGAAAACGGTACATTTCAAGTTCAGAGAACAAGGATGCTCAGAGCGGACCTGTGGTCAAGGTTCTCTTTAGCATTCCTGTTCATGATGAAGAAGCCCGAATGGGACTGACCAGCTCTGTGGAGTCTCTGGTTTGTCAAGAGGTGGTAGAAGATGGTTTAGAGCTGCACAGCGTAGCAAACCTAGCTCAAAACATACAGGTAAGAAAGATTTTTTATTTTTTTTAGACTGCTTAAAAGGCTTTCTAGAGAAATCTGTCACAAAACAATGCCTTGTAAAAAGACTGCTAACTCATGATTTTAAATTTTTTTTCTTTTAGGAAATGTTTGAAAGCCCTCCAGAGTCTGATAAGAGAAAGAGGAAGACCCAGTGTGCTATTGCCCTGAGAGGAAAAATGGGGGGACTAGAACCACATATTACCCTGCAGAGACAGCTGGGTCTGGAGTTGAATGAAACAGGCTATGTCCAGCCTTCGAAATGAAGGAGTGTCATGTGATCGATAGTGAGGGCATTGGTCAATGGAATTTTAAACCACTGCCTGAAGGAAAACCTGTTTTCTGATTTTCAAGCCTGTGAAATAGATGATCCATCACAGTCACATCATGTGCGTGACCTGGGATTCTAAAGACAGGAATAGGAAACTTAAATTAATATGTTATCACATTTGCTCACAAGGGGTCTTTCACATTCAAATGATGTTGTGGTATACTATGAATTGCTTATGTATCACGCGGGACACTTTTAAGATGACCCTCTTGCTTTTTTGTAAAGTAGATACAACCTGATACAAGCTGATCCTGAAAGTGTGTTGGAAGGCATAATTAAACCAGGGGATAAACATGTATTACAATTTGTGCAGACCATGATTAAAAAGTGCCATTATAAATCTTTTAAAAAGATATTTATTGATATAAATGAGAATATTTATATAAATGAGAATCTTCATTCCCTCATTTTAATAAAACCAGAAATTCCTTTGTCCCACCATGTAATAAGATTTAGTTTCTTAACTTGCCATGAGCAACCGATACGGCTATTTCTGCAGAAGAACTGTAAGATCTTATCAGATCTTGCTACTTTTGATTATAAGGCGCAGACAATTAGACAAAAAATAATTAAAGACCTTCCTATCCAGACTTGACTTCCCCCTATAATTGGGGAAGTCAAGACCTTGCTTTTTTATTGCATTAGGGGCCTCGTTTGTTCATAGCAGTGCTCTGCTCAGGAGCAAGGTCTTGATCTTGTCATCAGGGACCTTGTTGGTCCAGACTAGTGCTCTGCTTAGCAACAAGGACTTGAATCTTCCATCAGGAACCCAGTTCTTATATACCAGTGCCCTTTTTAGGAGTAAGGTCTCAAACTTGTCATCAGGAGCCTAGTTTGTCCATATCAATGCACTGCTTAAGAGCGAGGACTTGAACTTGTCACCAGGGCCCAGTCTGTCTATGCTAGTGCTCCATTTAGGATTGAGGATTTGAATTACCTGGGTATGTTTTGTTTGTGTTCTGTATATAAAATTTTAAAATGTGATATTAATTCATTTAAAATTTATTTTGTATAATATTTTTTGATTGCTTGCTTGGAAGTTTTCTTGGGCCATGGTGAGTGCTAGTGCCCTGAAATTAATGAATGAAGAAAGGATCTTTTCAAGTTTTATTCTCTGTCCCTTTCTGAATATTACTAGCCTCTCACTCAAGCCATTGACTCACCCACTCGAGCATGATGTCTGACTGCTCAAACTGCTGCCATAGGCAGGCCTGGTTCTGATCCTCCAACCTGTGGTCCATGTGGTCCAGGCAGAATAAAAGAAACTTGTGTTCTGAGACCTCAGCTGCCTATGACCTGCCCTAGACATGCCCTGTATGACGTTGGGGATCTTGTCTGCCACCGCGTGGTCTTCCCAGGCAACTCCTGGGCCAAATCCTTCCTGTGCTGCCAATTACAAGTCATGGTTCTGCTGGGCACTTGTGACGAGGGGTTCCATGCATGCCCATTTGCAGTGAATCTGTAGCCGAATCTGTTCGGTCGTTCATACTGCCCCACCCACCTTCCTGACCCAATTTTTTTCATCCACCGCCCACCCAGTTATTAAGTCAGGGAACCAGCAAAGGGGAGCAGAAGTGACTACCTGACCTTGGCATCTGCTCAAGCAATTGCTGCAGTGACAGAATCCTAGTAAGGTTTGGCTCTCTTCCTGTGAGCATTGTAGGAGAGCAAGAAACATACAGAAATCGTCGACCACTTTAGGGATGGGCGAACAGAATGCAGTTCGGATGTTCGGTCGTTCAGTTTGAAACCCAAGTTCGGGTTCGATGGTTCGGTTCAGCTGAGTTCGGGTTGGCCAAACTTGGCTGAACAGTCAAAAACAGCGAAACCGAAATGAAACCTATTTTTTTTTGTCCTAAAAAGACATTTTTCCTGCCCCCGAATTCATTAAACTAATCCGAACATGACCGAACTGTTCGGTAATTTGAGAGTTTGGTTCGGATGTTCGGTTCGGACGTCCGAACAGACAGAATTCGGTCAGAACTCCAAACCGTGTTCGCCCATCCCTAGACCACTTACATTTGCACCATATTGCCATGCCCCCCCCCCACAGTCGGTATGCCATCTTGCCATACCTCCATGTTGTCTTCCCCACCCCCAGCCGCCAGGTTGCTGCCCTCCACTACTGTGCCTACCATTCCCATCCTCTGGCCCTGAGTCCTGGTGATTTTTTGGCTCCTCCTCCATGATCTTATAGTCACCTGTCAACACAGTAAACAATGAAAAAGATAATGAAACAATAATAAATGGAAGCATTTATCATGTAGCTCCTTGCTAAGCACTGCCAATTCAAAACCCTCTCCCCTCCTCCCTCCCCCTCCTTCCCTTCCTTTGAGGCCCACTCTGTGCGCTTATACTCCCCTCTACACCTTCGGGTTGCTGTCATCTACCGCCCCCCGGGTTCCCTCTCCTCTTTCCTCCCGGACTTTGAATCCTGGCTCACCTTCTTCCTCTCCGATGATATCCCCACTCTTATCCTTGGTGATTTCAACATTCACGTTGACACGCCCTCCGCCCCCTCTGTTTCCCGCTTTCTCTCTCTCGCTTCCTCCTTTAATCTCCGACTCTGGACCGACTCCCCCACTCATACTGACGGCCATTCCCTCGACCTCGTCTTCACTCGAAACTGTTCTCTAACTGACCTCTCCTTTGACCCCTTCCCTAGTTCTGATCACTTCCTCGGCTCCTTCAGCCTTTCCCACCGACCCCCCTCCGCCTCCCCCTCTATGCGCCCCTTCCGCAATATGCAGGCCCTTACTCCCTCGGAGTTTGCCGCACATCTTTCCCCCCTTCTCCCCCCCGTTTTCGCCTCCTCCTCCCCTGACTCTGCTGTCTCTGCTCTCAACGCTTCTCTCTCCTCGACCCTTGACTCTCTTGCCCCCCCCTCTGCTCGCCCCGTCCGCCCCCTCGACCCCCGCCCCTGGCTTACCCCTGCCATCCGCTACCTCCGCTCCTGCGCCCGGGCTGCCGAACGCCTCTGGCGCAAATCCCGCTCCCTCCCTGACTTCCTCCATTACAAATTCTCCCTCTCCTCCCTCTCCTCGGCTATCTCCCTAGCTAGGCAGCGCTATTATGCCTCTAGGATCGAATCTTTCTCCCGCGACCCTCGCCGCCTTTTCTCTACTTTCGACTCCCTTCTCAAACCCCCCTGCCCTCCCCCGCCCTCTTCCCTTGCTGCTCGGGATCTTGCGTCGTTCTTCACCTCCAAGATTGACAAGATCCGTCGGGATATTGCCTCCCGCCCCCCTCCGCCCCCCGCTCCCCTCCCGCCCCCTCCCCCGCCCCCCTCCCTCCTCGCATCCTTCCCTCCTGCCTCTCTCCAGGAAATCTCTGCTCTTCTCTCTTCATCCAACCCCTCCACCTGCCCCCTTGACCCGATCCCCTCCCGCCTCCTGACCTCTATTGCTCCCACTGTCGCTCCCCCCCTTCTGCATGTTGTCAATCTCTCCCTTTCCACAGGCTCCTTCCCCTCTGCCTTCAAACATGCCACTGTCTCCCCCATCCTCAAAAAGCCTACCCTGGACCCTTTCGATCCCTCTAGTTACCGGCCGGTCTCCCTCCTTCCCTTTGCTTCGAAGCTCCTGGAACGTGTCGTCTACTCCCGCTGCCTGAACCTCCTCTCTGCCAACTCCTCCCTCGACCCTCTCCAGTCCGGCTTCCGCCCCCTCCACTCTACTGAAACTGCCCTGGCCAAGATCACCAATGATCTACTTGTCGCTAAATCGAAGCGCCACTACTCCGTTCTTGTCCTCCTTGACCTCTCTGCCGCCTTTGACACTGTCGACCACTCGCTCCTCTTGGACTCCCTTTACTCTTTGGGCTTCCGTGGCTCTGTCTTTGACTGGTTCTCCTCCTACCTCTCTGACCGCTCCTTTAATGTCTCCCTCCCCGAGTCGACCTCCCCCTCCCTTCCCCTCTCGGTTGGGGTTCCCCAAGGTTCTGTCCTTGGCCCTCTCCTCTTCTCTATCTACACCCGGTCCCTTGGTGAAATTATTGCCTCCCACGGGTTCCAATACCATCTCTATGCTGATGACACCCAACTCTATCTCTCTACCCCCTCTCTCTCCTCCTCTGTCCGCTCACGCCTCGTCGACTGCCTCTCTGATATCTCCGCCTGGATGTCCCGACGCCAACTCAAACTGAACATGGCCAAGACTGAACTCCTCATTTTTCCTCCCTCCCCCTCCTCTCCCTCTGACCTGACCGTCTGCATTGATGGGGTCACCATCCGTCCTGTTCTCCGTGCCCGCAGCTTGGGCTTCATTTTTGACACGCACCTCTCCTTTAAACCTTACATTGACTCTGTGGCCAAATCCTGCCGATTCGCTCTCCTCAACATTGCCCGCATTCGCCCCTTTCTATCTGTCTCCTCGGCCAAAATCCTTGTTCATGCCATGGTTATCTCTCGCCTCGACTACTGCAACCTCCTCCTTGCTGGCCTCCCTCGCTCCCACCTGTCCCCCCTTGTGGCGATCCAAAACTCTGCCGCCAAGGTCATTCACTCTGCCCGTCGCTTCGACCATGTGACGCCTCTCCTCCTCTCCCTTCACTGGCTCCCCCTTCCTGAACGTATCCTGTTCAAACTCCTGGTTTTCACGTTCAAATCGCTCCATGACCAAGCTCCCCCTTACCTCTCGGACCTAATCGCCCTACGCGCTCCTGCGCGCGCTCTCCGCTCTTCCGCTGTCCCCTCCCTCGCTCTCCCTCGCTTCTCCTGCTCGCCCAACCGCCTTCGTCCCTTCTCCCTCGCTGCCCCGCATGCCTGGAACTCCCTCCCTGCCGACGTCCGCCTCGCCTCCTCCCTCCGCTCCTTCAAATCCCTCCTCAAGACCCACCTTTTCCATGCTGCCTTTCCCAATGCCCTCTAGTCTTTCCCCTTGCTCTTACTGTCAGCCCTCCTCTGCTGACTGCTGCTACCGACCACCTTGTAACCAAGCCAAGTACACGCACCTGAGACTTCGCATCCGCCTGAATGTTTGTTTGTCTTCTCCCATGTCTCTCCCGCTGTCCCCTCTCCTTGTCTCCCCCTCCTTGTCTTTTAGATTGTAAGCCACAGGTAGGGACCGCAGCTGATTATATGTTCTGTACAGCGCCAGGTTGTTACTGGCGCTTTATAAATGTTTAATAATAATAATAAATGAAACTGTCCCCACCCTGGTCTCCTCTACCTCCACTGCTGCCTCTACAAAGGTGGCATCTGGGTCCTCTGTGTTCTCAACCAGAACCTTGGGTGGCTTCTTGAACATGGGCTGGCTCTTGAGATGGAAGCGGTAGACTTTGAGAGTCACAATGTCCGTATCAACCCGAGCTGGCTCTGGGGCAGCGATGGGCAGGGAGGGATATCCACTGGCAGTCAAAGTTTCTGTGGGGGTGAGTGCATTTGCAGTGGGAGCTGGAGTGGTTGTAGTGGGAGTGGCCAAAGCAAGCATGGCTAGTGGGGAGCCACATCCACTCACTTCTTGCCCCTGCTGAAATCAGAGCCATACAAGCAGGATGTGACAATCCACACACAGGAACCAGTCCAGGAGCTTGTTGTAGGATGATGTTTGCCTCCTATAGCTGGAGACAAAGTTGTTGTCCTGGATCTCCTTGTATCTGCACCTCAAGCCTTTGGCCCTCTACTGGCAATGGTTTATATCCTGGTTGTAGCCTTGAGGAACCATTTTGGGCTGAGATCTCCTGGAATACCACCTCATTCTTGTAGCACTTCAGCAGAGCATATTGGACCGTCTGCTTCCCCCATCCCCCTCCATAAATTGATAAATTCCTCAGATTCTTCCTCAGTCCAGGGAATGCAGCACTGGAGAGGTGGATCTCTTTTGTTTTCATTTTCTGGGTTAAAAACTCATCTATTGGGTTTTTATTTTTTGTAAAAACCCGGTTTTCATTGTTTTTTGTTTTTAAAATATCAAAAAAAATTAAAAGAATCACTGCGCATGTGCAAATGATCACCGGACCATTCTATGCATGTGTGGCATCCATTTGCACATACACAGACTGGCTGCACTTTTCCAAAATGGCAGTGATGCTGCGGGCGCCGTTTTGGGAAAGGGCCCGCGCGTGCACAGAATGGCACCAATGGCCATTTTTTGCATATGCAGTTCTTTCCTTTTTTTTTTTTTTTTAAATGAAAATTAATAAAGCAAACATATGTTATTTGCTTATTCATTTGTTTTTGAAACATTCATTACTAAAATGAAAGGGGCTCCTTGTGTTTTAGTAACTAATAAAAACAAAACAAATTGCACACCCCTAACCTGTAGGAAGTAAGTACCTGAGATTAGACAGTGGAGGCAGTGGAGCAGGTTGTTGTCTGGTTGTTGGTATTAGCCATGGCCCTGGCAATGGTAATCCTCTGCAAGTCATTAGAAGAATGCAGCAGCTGGAAAAGAGCAATCATCAGACATGTGCTGCCATCCAGAACTAGCATGGAGAATGCATGTTTAAAAATGGTGCAGTGTGCTTTTACGGTGGATGTTACGTACATGCCAGTAAAAGCAAGAGGGGCCAGAAGTGGTTGCTCCTTGGAACGCTCTAGGCTTTTTGCCCACGACTTTATGGTAGTGGAGGACCTGTATGTGAGGAGGCTGCATGCAACCTAATTGATGTGTTGCGGACACTTGGGTGCACATTAGTTCACATTTGCCCACACAGTAGGTTCCACATTCTCTGGGACCCCGCTGTGAATGGGGCTGCATATCCGGTGGGTGGCAGCCACATGGTGGATGGGGGTGAACACCTAATAAACGGGTGGGTGGACACGGCTATCAACTTGTTGGTTATCTCTTCCTCTAGCTAATCCTCTTATCTCCAGTTGTTTCTCTGATTTCCTCTCCTGCATGTCTTGCCACTATTCTGAACTGTACATAGCCAAGCTGAGTTCTATATTTTCCTGCCATCACACCCTTTTGCTACCCCAACTCCCTTATTACTCAGATCCATAGTTTGTAGAGCCATAATAGCTTTTAACTCCTTCTCTTTCCTGTGGCAGTAGAGTATGAGGTGAGAGTTGACTTGAAAGTATATGAAGAATTTAATGTGTTAGATTTTATTTCTTCTCTTGTATTGCTTACGTTTATATGCCCTTTTCAAAACTGTTTGGGGCAGGGACCATGTCTTTATATGGATTTGTGCAACATCTGCCACTAAGGGGCCTTAGCTTGGCTTGGGGATTCTTGAACCTAATGTCCATACAAATATTGACCAGAAACAAGGAATGAATTAGTTACAGTACATTTGGTCTTGATTCATTAAAAGTATTCAATTCTAGCCTGAAAGGCTAGAACCACTGATAGAAATAATATGGGAGTTTAATTAACCTTTTTCTTTAGCAACAATTTGAAATCACCAGCTTGCTGAGACTTAGCATGTTCACAATTCACTTGTGAATTATTGCCATTGCTTTTTATGCCAGTGATTCATATCCAAAAGATCAAGGAAGGTGAGGCTTTGTCATCACAAACTGAACCATTTGAGCATGACTGCTAAGTGTTATTTTTTCTCTTGTTGGGGGGGGGGAGAGAGGAATTCTAACTGGAACAGTGAGAGAGAGCAGAGAAAGAGAGGCAGTAATTAAATTGTAAAGCAGCTATACAAGGGGCAGAAAGGGAATTGCAAGTGGCTGTGATTGACTGGTGACTTGAACATCATTAAGAGTGAATTTGCAAGCCAATGAAAGATGAGAGTACTGAAGCTTCCCTGACAGAATATACAGAATGCTCTACACTAGCGGGCATACATTAGAATTGTAAGGATGGCTGGCAATGGGGCTCTTTTGTAATAAACAAGAAGTGACTGGGGCAGCATTTAGACCTCATGATAAACACTCTCAGACCCCGGCAGTGGTACGGCAGATTTCCTCAGGTTTACTGTGTGGTGATATTTTTCATGATGTCTGGACAGATCTACCACATGGTAATGCCAAGATGACCCATGGTAGAAGCTGCCTGGATATTTTCTATGGTGCCTAGTTTTAGTTTCCCTGCCCTTCATCCTTGTCTATGTTTTCACTGTAAAGTGAAAGGAAGACCTTACGCTTCTGAGACTTTTTTGGAATAAGCAATCAATAGTTCAAATGCATATTTGATCCTTTTTAGCTGAGAATAGGGCGAGAGGTTCTGAAAGGCCAGTGTTTCTCATCAGCATAACAAATATTGTACTTCCTGGTCTTACCCAAGCCATGAATAAGATGAGGTCAGATTGTCTCCTCTAGTTTCATCTCTCCTCCTTTTAGTCCTGCCCTGTGCCAGAAAGGACAGGTGTAGGCAAAATGTCAAGTCTCGCATTGCATGTAAAATAATATCCAGAAGAGTGTGGTAAATATTTGTGTATATTCATCTAAATATACCATTCAGATTTGTATATGTTCTTATAGGCTGTTGTGTTATTTTTTAAAACATTTTTTTTAGATCTTTGGGTATTTTATAACAGAAGGAGATGCTCTTGCTGCCCAACTTGATGAAGAAAACATGGTTTTCCTGGTATCCAGAAGACAGCGAATTACAAAAGCAGGTGGGATCTTTAATGTTAAATACAAAATAAAATTTTCCTACTTTTTCTTCTGCAATGCTTCTCTGTGCATGAAGGTACAATGTTTAGTTCACAAAGTTGCTGATATTATGCGCACTTTTTGTCCTGCTCCAGGCTTCCTGGTGTGTATTTTCTTTAACCCTAGTCTCTCCTCATTTTCTAGCTTTGTTTGTTTATTTTAATAAATTCTTTGGTATTAATACTTCCCACCCCAAACTAAACATTCAGCACCTCTTCTCTCCCATTGCCTATTCCCAAGAGCTGGAAGGGATAGCTCATTTGCTACTTGTGAGTAATACCCACATTATTATTATTATTATTAACAAACATTTATATAGCGCCAGCAGTGTACCTGGCACTTTACAAAGTAATAAAATAGACACG
>QEPC01012364.1:326187-353405 GCA_003113815.1 Sphenodon punctatus
TGAGGAGGCGGGAAGGAATGGGATCAAGGGGGCAAGTGGAAGGGTTGGAGGAGGAAAGCAGAGAGGAAATTTCCTCAAGGGAGATGGGAGGGGGGGAGGAGGGAGAGGGGATGGAGTAGGAAGAGGAGAGGAGGGGGAAACGATGTTGAGGCGGATCTTGTCTATCTTGGAGGTGAAGAAGGAAGCAAGATCCTGAGTGGGAGTAATGGAGTTGAGGAGGCGGGAAGGAATGGGATCAAGGGGGCAAGTGGAAGGGTTGGAGGAGGAGAGCAGAGAGGAAATTTCCTCAAGGGAAATCTTTAGTAGTCTATTGGGTGCCTGATCAGTACCCGAGTACCAAGCTGGGCACCCGGTTACCTGACAATACTGGGTATTACCATTACCAAGTGACCAATTTACTGAATGGTAAATCAGTACAGGAAGTGAAATGGAAAGTTTAAAAAAAATGGTACTGGAAGTAAGAAAACCAGGACAAGATCAGTCAATTATTGGTACATCAGGTAGGCCATCAGGCCCTCCTTAGGTAACTACTGATTACTAGTACCCGATGTTACTGGGTCATCGGGGTGAGTACTGTAATTTCAACAGGTATGCCTGGTTTTGTGGGTGCTCGTTTCAGCTGTTTTTCACCATGGTTCTGCTCGTGTCAACTGGCATAATTAGAAATGATGTCAAGGGGATTCGAATCAGGCCTCCATTTCTTTGGGGATGGGAGTTTCATTGAGCACGCACGTACCTGCCTTCTACCCCACAAAATCCTGGTTTCCACCCTTTTTAAAGCATAATCTCCTGAGCACAAAGTACTCCTTATTCAACTTATTTTCACACCACAGTCTCCTCTTTCATCAGAAACAGACCCCTGTGCAATAAATTAGCTCTATCTGGACGCTCCATAGGATTATTCAAAGCCGGTAGGGAACAACCTGCATGGCCATATATGCTCTTCTGAAATCATTTCCTGCACACTGGGGGGAGAGGAGCGAGGGGGTGGGGCTCAGTGAGAGGTGACAAGTAACTAGCACCACGTCTGCATTTAGGTACATTACCGAGTTCCCCAAGTGTTCGTACTTCTGAGATGAAGAAAAATGTTCTGTCATTGGCAGGTGTGAAGAGACGTGACGTGATTAAGTGTATAGCAAAGGTGCCACAGCTGGACTTTCTGGTAACAGCATCTCAGAAAGGGACACTTACCATTTTTAACAGTCAGGTAATTTTGACCCAGCTGCTTTCTCTTTATTGCATGCTATTTAACGTGAATAGAAAACCCAAGCAATGATTTGGTTAAAAAACCCAACAAATTTCCTTTTTGAAAAAACAAGTTGAATTCCATTTCAGTTTTAAATACTGGGTAAAATGGTCATTGGTTTTATCCTCAATGAAGGTTACCTGTACTCAACCTAGTTAAAACTGAGGCATTTTATAACACTGGACACCATCTCATAGGAAATTTATTTTTGTTTTCTGGATTTTTTTCCAAGCACTCAGATCTACTTTTTAGACTAAGCACAATTAGCCAGTGAAACCCACTGATTTATATATATATATATATATATATATATATATATATATATATATATATATAAATAAATAAATAAATAAATGCAGGCCAATGGCTCAATAGGACTCCAAAAGAAGGTTTTGATATTTGTATGAATTTTAAAAAATCTAGTTACTTAATGAGAATTTAAAATATATACGCAAACAATTGGTTCTGTGCACCTTAACTAGTGTATCTTGGTCTCCTAAGTGAGGACAATGCTTAATGCAAGTCTAAGGTTGTTTTTTTTCATTACAAAAGGTTGTATCTTCCCTTCAAGTGCTCCTGTTTTTAGGAAATCTGTGGTAACTTTAGTCAGTGACCCATGTTCACGTTGTGTTCCCCATTGCTGCCAATGAGGAAAATGTAGTGAACATGATGAGCCCCTGACTTTAGTCCTTCTGCCCCAAAGCAAGGTCGGCTCTTTAAATGTCTAATAATGAAAAAATAATGGGGGGAGGGATTTGAGTGATAATATACTTCTATCACTGCTCAGAGTGTTGTAACTTGTCCAGATACTCAAATAGTTACATGGATGCAATTTAATTGCAGTAGCAATTTGTGTGAGGTGAAATTGTCTCGCACAGAAACCCAAAGTCAATGAGCTTTATATTGGAAACTGGATCTTTTGTAGAAAGTTTGTCAGTACATCCAGGTAGGGAGCTGTCTATTCAAGGCCATGGGAAGCCCAGTTCTAATGTGTGAGTGCAGAAAGCACCCCATGCTGTCCCATCAACTCCTTAAATCCCAGCAAGACTAGGAGAGGGTTTAAATGGAGGATACTAGGTGAGTTTCGCCCACTATGTGCAGTACTGGACCGATCGAAGTCTTTGAACCACGTTTTACCACAACTCTGCTGAAGTCATTAGATTGGTGCCTAGTTACCTCAGAACTGAACTTCCTCCTTTCTTAATGTAATATTGTTCGAAACCTGTGAACCTTTACTCAGTGTTACTCTGTAGTACCCAGTATTAACAGCAATTCAGATTCCTGCTGACATTAAAGGGAGATTGTGCTAATGAGTCTCCTAACATGTTATATTACAGTCTGCACTGGCTTCCTATATCTTTTTAGGCACAATTCAAGGTGCTGATTTGGACCTTTAAATCCCTAAATGGCCTGGGCCCCGCATATCAGGGAACCACTTTTACTATCAGGCTCCACTGAGACCCCTGCGGTTGGCCGGAAGGTTTCTCTTGCAGGTACCACCTGCCAATCTTGTTCATATGACAAGGGCCTGCAGAGAGACGTTCTCGGTTGCTGCCCCTTCCCTCAGAGGTCTGTCAGATCTCAAACCTGAGCGTATTCCAGAGACGGTGTAACATTTTTCTTTTTGACAAAGTGCTTGGCAGGCAGGGACAGGGGCTGGAGGGGGCAAGTTTAGGGTAGAGGGTGGGTATTTAAAGGAATTTTTAATTGTATTTTGCATTTATTGTATTTGTGATTAATGATGTACGAAGCTGCACTGAGCCTTCGAAGGATGGGGTAAAAATTTAAATAAATAAATTAAATGAAAGAACATTGACCGCTGGACCGTGACTTTTTACTTCATGACCTCTTTCCAATAAATAAATCTGGCCTACAGATCCAGCACCTCCCTCCAAACCTTACTCCCTCAGCACCTTCCTTCTCAGTGTGTGTCGACTCATCCCCTCCACCTTTCTCTTCTCTGTAAGTGCAGTTCTTAAGTCCCTACCCTCAGTAAACCGCCTTAGTGCCTATCTGGAAGCCAACACTGCAACCATGCCATAAAGGTACACTCAACATCCATCAGACATCTGTGCAGGCTGTGACTTTACACATCCATAGATGTAATACAACTGGTCTGTGTGTGTGTGTGTGTGTGTGTGTGTGTGTGTGTGTGTGTTTTAAAAAACAACTATTAAAATGCTGTTATGTTTTAAAGCAGCAATAGCACACTTCATTTAATTAGGTGTAATGCACATGACAGGAGAATACAAAGCAGTAAAAGATTCTCACAGGTGATTAAATGCCAAGCTAAAGCAACAGTATTTGGTAGCTCTGAAGTAGTTTATTTGAAAGCCTAGTTTTCTGTTATCATTAATATTATCCTACTTCTATTCCAAGGTAAATATACTCTACAAAGCCCAATCTTACCAAATAAATTCTCTCTCTCTTTAGGAAGTTCTACACTGCTGCTGCCCAAGACTTTCCATTGATGTCATTGTGACATCCGTGTCTCTGTTTCATCTCCAAAGTGTAAAGTGTTTTTTTTACCCCACCGCTTGAAACTGTGCATGGAGACTTGGAGTCATGCTGGTAAAACAGCACATGCTGTTTTCAAAATGATTAAGGGATTATAATGATTAGTCCTTGATAATGCAGTTTCTGTTCTCATGGAAAGTGGGACCTGTTTTCATCTTGCTTGTTCTGAATTTAGTCAAGTGTAGTTCCATAAACCTTTTTTTGAGTTTCGCTGATTTTACAGCAGAGCAACTGAGACCAGAATTTGACTCTTCTTCTGTCAAATAAGGCTGCTTTTAGATTGTAGGTGCGTGCTCGCGCAAAAAAATCACATACCCTTTAAAAGTGCCACGGGTGGTGTTTAGACACACCTGAACACACATCATCGACCGGTTGCGCATTCCTTTACAGCCATGAATTAAATACCTCAATATCGAGGTATTTTATTCACAGCCATAAAGGAATGCGCAACTGACAATGATGCACATCCAGGAGTGTCTAAACACTGCCTGCGGCCCTTTTAAAGGGTGCGTGTTTTTTTGTGTGTGCGAGCACGCGCCTTTTGTCTAAAAGCAACAGTGTGGTGAATCCAGTTACTGGGTGAGGAAGATCCAGGAAACAGAAAATAGCAATGGACGTTGAGCCTTTTTTGGAGGGGGAGAAGAATCTGTGCAAAGACCAACAATTTAGTGGAAAGGAAACTGAATTAATCTGCTTGTAATGGGCTTCCCCAATGTATTTGCAAGGCCATGGCCACAGTATGGACCAGGAAAAGTCATTGCAAAATCTGACTCTGTGAGACAAATGCAGAACAGACACTTGCAAAAGCTAGTTGTTCCCAATTCAAGCAGAGGAGGAAGATGTTATGGGGGAATGATCACAATTAGATTTTGGAGTTCTGAAAATTGCCATCATGTTGTTGTTTTTTTCATGTTGAAAATAGAAATTAAGATCCAAGTGATGCAGCATCTCTATACTTTCTATACAGTATCTCTGCTATACTCTACAATAACAAAATAAATAGTGACAATATATTATTTCAGGCACAAATCCCCCATTTGCTGCTAATTATTACTTTGACTGCTGGGTGTGTCATTTGTGATACAGAGAGTAGTAAGAATGATTTATTTAGATTGGATGTGTCAGGATGGCTCACAACACCAGCTGTTAATTTACCAAATTATAAGGCTTAATCATGCAAAAAATACTGCATAGTTTTAATAAACATATTTTTTTTCTGATAAAGGAAATCTAGTGTGAAGGCTTTCCTAAAGGCATGAGGCTGAGATGCAAACTCCCTCATGCTTGCATATGCCTATAGTTGTTGTTGTTTAAAGTAGAAGCAAAGGATTTCAATAGGACTACTCAAGACAAAGGGTTTTGTGGATTGCACCTTTTGATATTAAATTGCATCTCCAGCTACTTATTGCCATGTGTTTTTCCTCTCTTTGATTTACAGATGAGGATTCTGACAACCACAAACATTCCAGTAAGTGTGTTTTCCATCTAATTAGTTAGAGCTTTCAATTAAAAATCAAAGTTAACCAAGTGAAATAGTTAGGAAGCAAATATTATTCCATCCTTTTAATTCCCTCCATCATTTTGTATAGTGCTACAGTTTTAATTTTCCATTTCAGTTACAAATTTAGGAACTGTTATTTATCGGTGAGGGGGGGTCCAGGCAGAAAGATGTCTCAGAAAATTATTCTACCAAATAGCCCCTTTAACCGTATCTCTATAAAACTTCCCACTGCCTTTCTTTGAGCTGCAGGGGACAGGGAAACATTTTGATGTCCACTTAAAATGTTGAGATTTGAACTACTGTAATGGGTCATACCAATAGTCCATCTAGCTCCATATCCTTCTTGGACAGTGGCCAATACTGGGTGCTTAAAAAGAAGAATACAAGCACAGGACAATGATGGAATGATCCATCTCCCTGTCATTGGGTGTCTTTAGTTTGCTCCGGGGGTGACCAGCCCTGTATCCCCCATGTGCAGCCCCAACCATGCTGGTTTTAAGTGGACCTATCAGCTGCCATGGTTTGCAGTCCGCCCATGCGGCGTCCCCTCCCCACCCCATAGAGCTGCGGGTGGATTGGTCGCTGCTTTAGGCTGCCGTCTGTGTAAAAGCACCCATTATCTCCTGCCTTCTGGAAGTTTAGGACATGCTGAACATGAGGTTTTCCCTCATTTTGTCTAATAGAGAATGAAGGACCTATTTTCCATGAATGAGATGAGCACTCATGAGCAAAATACAGTTCCATACATTCCTAATCGGATCATAGGACTGATTTAAAGGGATCCATGAATACGCTCTGAACCACGCCCCCCAGCACTGCAGACCTTAGGAAAGCACATTCAGGGCCAACCTTACCACAGGGCAACTCCTCAGGGCCCGCTCTTTCCAGGGCCACAGTGACCCCTGTTTTCACCAGGGCAGGGTGTAGGAGCTCCAATGCCTCCTAACTGGGATCAAACATGACCACCTTTAAGGCCCTGCAGAGAATGACTCCAAGGGGGTAGGTAATAGGGGTGGGGCAATCAGGGGCCCCACATTTTATCTTCACCCTGGGTTTGGCAAATTCTAAGGCCAGTCCTGAGCACATTACTTTGGGTGATTTAGAGAGCAGAGGACATCCTCTGCCAAAAAGCTAATGTGACCCCATGCTGCAGTCAGTGCAGATGTCCCATTCAGGAGGGGTCCTGCCAAATTTCCCAAACTGTGTCTGGTTTAGGAGGAAATAGGGATGGTTTCCGTAACATGTTTGACTTTTTTAACTGCCAGCCACTTAAATAGGAATGTTGTCACTGTTCTTAATGGGGTCAGCGTATCATGGCAAAGCTCAGTTAGGATGCTAGGCCTTTAAGGAGCTTTGCACCAGCAACATGGGACCGGTGCTCCTTGAGGCTCAGGACCTATGTGGACTGAGGGACAGTGCCTGATGCCTCACACCTGAGCACTGGGGCATGGCTGAGACAGCCTAAAGTCTAAAACCCTGAGCCAGGCTCAGTGTAGACAGAGACCTGGAAGAGGCAGGAGCTCAGCTAGAGGAGAGCGCTGCCTCAGACCAGGAGAGACTGTGAAGAGGTAAGAACTGGGGAGAGCTCTGCCTCAGCCAGAGAGTGCTTCAACCCTGCTCAGAGTGAGTTGCCTGGACTTGGAGGGCTTGGCAGGCTACAAGAGGGATTGGTACCTGGCCTGGAAGTGTGTGAGTACAGTGCACCGAGAGAGACACTGTGAGGCTAACGCTGCTTTTCCACGAGACTTCTTACACAGCCTTTGATGCCGCAGGAGCCTGCGGAAGTCAAATGATGCACAGCTCCCATCTCGTGGGAAAGGCAGAAGTGTGGGAGGTCTCACCAGCAAGCATGCTCATCGGATAGAATAGTGAAATCCTTCTCTGTCTGATGTGTGTGCTTGTCAGCGGGAGACCCGCACTTCCGCCTTTTCCATGAGGTGGGAGATGCACATCATTTGACTCGCGCAGGCTCCCACAGTGCCAAAGGCTGCACAAGGAGTCTCGTGGGAAAGCAGCAGGATCACCAGCAAAATGCGCATACGAGCTTTCTCATGCAAACACACACACAAATGTGCTCTCTCTCATACGCACGTACATACAAACATAGGGTGCAAACCTGCTGCCAGCATATGCTGGCAGCAGGCGCAGTGGAGATCTGAGCGACGGAGGTGATGTGGGTGGGCGAGGGCTTGGGGGACCTGGGGGTGGTTGAATCTCCTCCTGTTGGGGGGGTTCGCCCTCCCATGGTCTCTCAAGTGCGGAGTCTGGGTGTGCTCCTCGATTCGTGGCTCAGCCTGGAATCTCAGGTTGTAGCTGTGGCGGGGAGTGCATTCCGGCAGTTACATCTTGTCCACCAGTTTCGGCCATATCTCTCAGACTCCGACCTCATGACTGTCATCCATGCCTTCATCACCTCAAGGCTGGATTACTGCAACACACTCTACGTGGGGCTGCCCGAGAAGCTGGTCTGGAGGCTGCAGCTGGTGCAGAATGCCACGGCCTGTCTCCTTAAGAGGGCGGGCCGCAGGGAGCGCATGACACCAGGGCTCCGGGCTCTGCACTGACTGCCTATAAAGCACCGGGCCAGGTTCAAGGTGCTGGTTCTAACCTTTAAAGCCCTTCACGGCCTGGGCTCTACTTATCTGCGGGACCGTGTCACTCCCCATGTGCCCGTGCGACCCTTGAGATTGTCCATGGGCTGTCTCTTATACACATCTAGATGTGTATAAGAGACAGGGTAGGGTGGGTTTCTTTTTCCTGCATTTGTGAATTTTTAATTGTTTTTAAATTGTTTTATTGTTTATATTGTTGTTCACTGCCCTGTGGGCAGGAGGGGCGGGATAAATTTTTTACATAAATAAATAAATGCTCAGACATGCATGTGCCTCACACACAGCCGCATGCAGACAGCAGTGCAGGGCAATGGCGCGACCCATGCTGCTGGGACCCCCAAGCCCACACACCCTGCAGCCTGGGGGATGAAGCAGGCATGGCTTTTGCTCCATCCCCCGGGCTGCGGGGTGTGTGGGCTTGGTGGGTCGCATTGGATTGCTGTTCAAGCAGGCTCCTGTGGCCTTTCACTGCACATCACATAGGCGCAGTTTGCAAGGGCCACAGGATTGCACCCAAAGTCTCTTACCTCTGGCAAGGGGAATTCAGGGATTGGGGAGTTACTGAAAATGAAGGAAGAGAGGGCAGGGCCCCGCAGGATTCAGCCACCCTGCGGTGAAGAGTTGTAGCCGGGGAGAGAGCCTGCAGAAATAGGCTGTCCTGGGGCTTCAGGAGCACTGGACCTACACCTATCAGGACTGGGCTTCCTACGGGGTTGTCTCTTAACTGCAGGGCCTGGGCCGTAGCCCCTACTGGCCCTATCTAAGGCCATCCCTCTCTGGAGTCTGTTACCTCAGCCACAGGACATTGCATCCGTATGAAGAGGCATCTGCCACTGTGATGGACTATCATGTTGTTGTTGGACAGACTGGAGGCTGCCAGGGTGGATTTTCAGGATGATGTGTTATGTTTGAATGGAGATTTAAAAACACCACTTCTTTTTCTCTGATCCAATATAAAGCATGAGAAAGTGGCGTGCATATTGGCTCTTAACACATTTTAGACCCTAGAGAATTCTGTATTTCTGTTTAGCTTTGATCACATTATTGGAGCTGGTGTGCTTATAAGACTACTGTAGGCCGGGACCTGTGTTCACTGCATTTTCCCCACTAATGTCAATGGGGGAAATGCAGTGAACACGGGTCCCTGAATATGGAAGCTTAAATAGGGGTGTGGGAAACCAAGCCTGAAGTAAGGCTAATTAGCCCACCTGGGCAAAGAGACTCGGCTGGGATAAAAAGGGCTGAGCACTCAATTTTAAGGAGGCTGCTGAGGATAAAGGACCTAGGCCAGGTCTCTCTCACTCTGGAAGTAGGGGAAGACTCGGCCTAAAAGGAGAATAGCTGGGAGTTGAAGGGAAGCCCAGCCTCAACAAAGACTTAGTAAGAGCACAGACTGCATGGGATACTCCAGGTGGGATCCTTCCGGCTATTTATGCCCTGGAGGAAGATCTTGTTTATAGACTGTTGTTTATGGACTATTTGCGCAAAGCCTCCTGTAGGCAGAGTGTCCCAACCACCTTGGCAGAGACAGGCTGGCTAAAGGGGCAGTTTGGAGGCCAGAACCCTAGGCTCCCCAGAATGCTTTGGGTTTAAGACTGTGTTCAGGACTGTGTATTGCTGTGTGCTGATTGCTTGCATCAACGTAGGATTTTGGTGTAAAATTAGCTCTAGTTTGGCATAGAGCTAATTCCCCCAATGCCAGTAGCGCCTTTATGGGATAAGGGCACTGCTCAGCCACACCCACCAATGGGGTTGGCACTGCCTGCTTCAGAATTTATCACACTTTCTTTTTCCATGCCTATGGCCTCTCATGATAATGTTTGACTGGAAGTAATGGGGCCTGTGGCATGTAAAAAACCATAGAGTTGGAAGGATCTTGAAGGTCATTGACTTCAATGCCACTTGCAAAGATTTTTGATGGCTGCAGCTACAGCGTGCCTGATAGATGGCTGTCTAGTGTCTAGCCTCTTTTTGAAAACCTCCTGTAGCAACTTGTTCCGTTGCTGCACAGCTCTTACGTTAGGAAATTTCCCCTCATATTTAACTGAAATCTACTGTCCTGTAACTTGATTTCATTGTTTCTAGGCCTGCCCTCTGGAGCATTGGAAAACAGTTGTCTGTCATCTTCTTTGTGGTAGCCCTTCATATATTTGAAGACTGCTATCATGTCTCCCCTTAATTTTCCCTTTGCTAGGCTAAACATACCCTGTTCCTTCAACTTTTCCTCATGAGGTTTGCTTTCTATATCCTTTGTCATCTTTGTTGCCCTCCTCTAAACCCACTGCAAAATGTCTTCCTTAAAATGAGTCACCCCAAACTGGACACACTACTCCAGGTAAGAACAGATGATTACAAGCAGCGTGAACTGTAAGTATATGCAGCTGTGCACCCATACAGGGCCCCTTGCTGCTGAGAGGACACTGAACATTGGAATGAATCTATTTCTTGTTCCAAATTTCAGAACGAGGCTAAAATGTATTGTAGTTTCTCACCGGGCCGCTGGATAATGATTCTTAATATTAGAATGATTAGCCAGTTGCAAAACAGTCTTTTAAGTTTTGCTTTGTAATAAAATTAATCCAGCTAATTTGCCATTTGTTCGCACCACTGAGGAGTGGCTGACTGGAAGCAGAGACCATTTGCTGACTTTTGGTATTATGGGCAGTCTGGACCCCTTTTTTCTGATCCTCACTCGTGGAGGTGGTATGATCCTGGGTAAAGTTACACTAAAGGTGATTTTAATTTTATTGTTCTTGTGCTTAAAGTGCTTTTTCGAGAGCTACTTGGCTGTTTTATTTGATTCCTTACCTGAAATTTATTTTATATGTATTTTTGTATATTATGTTGTGTTTGGATATGACCTTTGGTTACACCTAATAAATTGATTGAGCCTCACTTCATAAACCAGTAGGGATGGGCATTTGGATTGAATTACGGATTTGGATCTGTAATTTGCAGATTTAATTGCAGATTATGGATTCAGATTTTTCCCACTGAAGCCAATGGGAAACCGATCTGTACTCTCGAGTCCCACCCCTAGCACCCCACCCCTATTACCTGGGACCCCAGAGTGGTACTTCCTGGCCTCAGAAGGCTTGATTGAAGCACCACGTCTGCTGTGGGGGCTCAGTCAGGCTCCCTCACTGCGATGTGTCCCCTGCTCTGGATCGTACATGACCACAATGGTCGCCGCCCTGAACCAAAATGGTGGTGATGTCATTTTGGCTGCTGCCATTTTGGTTAAGGGCAGTGGTCATTTTGTGCATGTTCAATAAGGAGCAGGAAGGACACTGTTGCGAGGGAACTTGCCAGAGCCCCCACAGTATCAGCGGTGCTTCAATCAAGCCCTTCCGAGGCTGGTAAGTACCACTCTAGGGTCCATGGGGGTGGGGGGGAATCTGGATCTGTTGTGTATATGGATTAATCCACCACTGCCCATTTTCAGATCATTGCAAATTAATCTGAATCCGTAATGCCCATCCCTATGAATTGGCACTGAGCAACATTATAGAGTAGGCCAATCATAGGAGCCTGGTAAGGCAGTATGGGGGCACCACCAGACGGCAGGACCAATAATTTCTTTTTGTTAATTCAGCTAACTCTCCCTCTGGGTCTGAGCCCAGTCTCAGCCTGGAAGCAACGCCAACTTGACTTGCACATCCTAAAAAGTCTACATATCCCAGCATGCACAACTTCTCCAGATTCAATATGTGTGATTGCGGCACTAGTAGCTAATGAGAGAAATGGTGGATGGGTTTGTAGCAGGCAGTAGGATAGGCTGGGTTACAGTGTTCAAGAGAATAGTAGGTAGCAAATAACATGTAAAGGTCCAAACAACTAGAATGTGGAGCCCTATTCTAAACCATATTCCACCACCCAACCTGCCTACAGAGGTAGCAGGCTTTCCATTGCTGGAGGTTTCCAAAAAGAGGCTGACCAGCCATTTGTTGGGTCTGTTGTAGTAGTAGTAGTAGAAGTCATCCTGAATCCTAGAAGGGGATAGGATAAGATTACCCTCAAGGTCCCGTCCAACTCTAAGATTCTATTATTCAGTCTGACAGCTTTTAATAGACTGATGCTGCACATATCTTGCCCTCCATTTTTCGCTTCCACTATGCAAAAATGAATCTGCCTAGAAATGACATTTTAGGGAAATAAGCAGGGAGGCATTATTTAAGATCAGATTGTTTTGCTACCTGCTGATAGCAGATGGGTTTGTGTTCTAATTGACTTCTTCTGATATTTATTTTAGATATTTATTCTTTAATGAGAAAAGCGTATCTCTTTGAAAGAAGGAAATCTTTGAAACTTGCAGGAGAAAAAATTACTTGGCATGTCTTTGCCAAAAATTCAGTTGCTGTTGGGGATGGAATTATAATATACACCAACCTTCTGCTCATTGCTTACCCTGCTTACCCCCCCTTCTATTCAGACATGCTATCTGCATTTGGTGGGAGGCATGAACTGATTCCTGGTCATGCATCCAGTGGATGAAATTCTGATTCCATAGAAGTCAGAGGCAAAACTCCGCCTGACTTTAGTGAAGTTAAGGTTTCAATCAGCATGTTTGGTATCTCTGTTCCTACCCCCAGGCAATGAAAGACTCATCTCAAGGGGTAAGGGAGCAGAGATGAAAGTATGAACACAAGGCTAGGGAACAGATCCATGGCACAGATCTATGATCTGGACCCTCCTCTTTCTGAGTGCACCTCTGGAGCATCCACCCCCACTTGCTACACAGTCCTCTGAGCTTGCACTAATTTCTACATGGCCCATGGGAGGGGGAAAAGCTTCCTCGCCTCCACTTTGGAGGACCTGGGGTATATTTAGCCTAGAGAAGATAAAAACAAAGAGAAGTCATGATAGCAGTCTTCACATATCTCAAGGGCTGCCACAAAGATAGCAAGGAAATGTTCTCCATTAACAAAGGGGGCAAGATTAGAAATAATGGACTCAAATTGCAAGAAAGTAGATTTTCACTATGTGGATGTCTCAACGCCAACCCAAACTCAAAATGGCTAAAACTGAATTCCTTATCTCCCCCCTCCCCCCCATCCTTCCTCTCCCTCCTCCCTGCCAATCCTTATCGACGGGGTCACCATCCTTCCCATCCTCCAAGCCCATAGCTCAGGCTTCATCTTTGATTCACCCCCTTTTTAAAAAAAAACTACATTGACTCTGTTGCCAAATCCTGTCGCTTCTCCCTCCATAACATTGCTAAGATTCGCCCTTTTCTCTTTGTCTCCTGTGCCTAAACCCTTGTTCACGCCCTGGTCATCTCTCACCTTGATTAATGATTATTGTAACCTTCTTCTCACTGGCCTCCCCCTGCTCTCACCTTTCTCCCCTTATCTCCATCCAAAACTCTGCTACCAGGGTCATCCACTTCTCCCGTCGCTTCGACCACATGTAGCCCCTCCTCTCCTCTCTTCACTGGCTCCCCCTTCCTGAATGAATCCTGCACAAGCTCGTCACAACCTTGATCCTCCCTACCTCTCAGTGCTAATTTCCTTCCGTACTCCAGTCCATGAACTCCGCTCCTCCTCTGTCCCCTCTCTCGCCCTCCCATGCTTCCCCTGCTCCCCTAACCACTTTTGTCCCTTCTCCCTAGTTGTCCCCCATGCCTGGAACTCCCTCCCTGCCCACATCCACCTTGCCCCCTCCCTTCATACCTTCAAATCCCTCCTCAAGAACCACCTCTTCCACTCTGCCCTCCCTGACTCCTTGCTCCCTTCTCCTAGCTCCTGATGATACCTTCCATCCAGTACAATCTGATACCTGAGGTCTGTGTACTCATATCCTCACCACATGGACCAGCCAGTCATCATTCTCAATGTAACCAAGCCAAGCACATGCACCCGAGACCTCGCATCTTCATGAATGTTTCTCCCCTTGTCTCTCCTTCTCTTCCCCTTCCTTCATCTCTCCCACCCCTTCTGTCTCTCAGATTGTAAGCCCTAGGGCAGGGACCATGTCTATTCCGTTACTTTGTAAAACACCAGGTACATTGCTTGTGCTATATAAATGCTTGCTAATAAAAATAATAATTAATTAATTAATTTTGGTTAAATAGCAGGAAAAACTTCCTAACAGTAAGAGTTGTTCAATAATGGAACAGGTTTCCTAGGTGTGTTGTAGGCCGGGATGGAGAACCTTTGACCTGCCAGGGGCTGGAGCCTCCTAGTGCAGTGCTCTATGGCTTGGAGCCTCCTTCATAGGGGGCATGCCCACCAGCCTAGAAGTGCTCCATGGATGTCCGGTAGCTGGTAGGTCACTGGTGGACCAGACTAAATGCTGATGAGTGGAAGCCTCCAGGGCAGAGGTACCGCTATTGTAAGCTTTCTATTTCTGGAGGTCATCAAACAGAGGTTGGACAACCATCTGTCAGGGATGTTGTAGCTGTAGAAGGGCTGAAGTGAGCAGCAATTTTTAAATTGTCACCGAGATCTTGGTACAATCTTGATAACAGACCGAGGTCTTGGTTGAGAAATATTTCTTGAAATACCATTACCGTTTACCAAAATTTACCATTTACCATATACCTATTTACCGTGTACTGCATTTCTCCTGGTAATATGCATACACAAAATGCAAAATGCCACACTGTGTAGGCACATTACCAGGATGAATGCAGTACATGGTAAATGGCAAATTGCGGTAAACTGTATTTTGAGAAAAATTTCTTGACCAAGAAATGTTGGGAATTTGCATTTTCTCAGTTCTCGTTTCTCGTTTGAAATAAGTTGAGAACTGTGAATCTCGATGGTAACCAAGACAAACTCAAGCCCTAGACTCATTACATCATAGCAGGGGGTTGGACTAGATGATCCTTAAAGTTCCTTTCAACTCTATATGATTCTGAAAGGATCAAGAGTCTCAGATCCTGTGATGCAGAATGGTTCCACTGAAGTGCTGAAGAGCTTTACTCTGTAGCTACATGACAATACATACATACAAACTCCTTGCATCATTTACCTAGGTACTAACTGCTGCCAAGTTCTATATTGAGAGTGTCACATTTGCTGGTTAGACTTTTATTTTTAATTTATTTTTCACATGTTTAGTACTCCACCCTTCTCTATAGACTAAGGGCGGCATACAACATTAAAAATAAATACAATAAAACACATTAACATTTTTTAGAACCTTGACATCACCCCAACCATCCACTCACCCCATCCTTTATCCCCACCTACTACCCATCAATCCTTTTCCCCAAGCCCCCCTACCCTATCCAATTCCTGACTTCCAAATGTCTGGCCAAACAGAAAGGTCTTACATCTCCTCCAGAAGATGAGCAGGCTTGTGCTTGGGCAGACCTCCAAGGGGAGGGAGTTCCATAATTGTGAGGCAGCAACCAAGAACACCCCCCTTCATGACCTCAATGTAACAACTTCACGGACAGTTGGCACTCGCAAGAGGGTTCCCTTGGTCGATCTCACGGGCCACGATGGAACATAGCGGAAGAGGTGGTCTTTCAGATACCCAGGGCCCAGGCCATATAGGGCTTTAAAGGTTAAAACCAGAACCTTGAATTGTGCCTGGAAAACTATTGGCAGCCAGTGCAGACTCTTGACTTTTATTGAGGTTCTTAATGCATTTAAAATGTCTAGGAGCTGCTGGCACAATTGAAGGTAGCAATTCAGTTCATTACTGAAAACTTCCCTTGTCTTTCTAATGCAGGAGCATCATCCTTTCCTTCTCTTTTGATTGCCCTTCCTCGGTGATCAAATTACTTGAACTTGATTAAGCCCTCTTGTTTTTCCAAAGACCTGCTGCTAGCTCACTGTATTAACCTGGAGAAGTCATACAGCCTCTCTGTGTCTATGTGCCTTTTGCATCAGCTGGGCTTTTATAGGATTTGAGAGTCTAGTCAGCCATCAATATCTTCTTGCTGCTGTCACCTGAAGACTTCTGCCTTACATTTCATTTATGATCACAGATGGACAAACTATGCTTGGCATAACCTCACAGCGTTGCATTCTGGCACCGACTCTTGATTCTGCTATTCCTTCACTTTGTAACAGAGAGAAAGGAAGCAAAACACTCTGACCATATGTCAGTGGGTGAAAGCACACATGACATTGGGCTGGCATGTCCCGGATTGACCCAGGACAGGCAGCCCGGGTGGACAGGACGTGTGCTGGGCTAGAGCGCAAAACAAACATGCTCCTGGCCAGGCCGACAGCCACACAGGGACCGGGAGAATGGGGAATGTGTGCCATGGCTGCCTGTCATGGCAGAGCTGGCCCGGGAACACACATGCAGCTCCAGGGTGGCCCGCTTTTGCCCGATTGGAGAGGACCCTAATCTGGGCTCTGATCCTGGAGGTCTCTGGGATCACAGCCCAGGCGAGCCACCAGCATGACCCAGGATATCCTGGCTCGAACATCTGGCGGCGCCTGCACACATGTCCAGGCGGGGTCCATGCACAAACGTGCCATAGCAGGCTGAACCAGTCCGCTGTCACGTTTGTCTTTACCTAGTGTCTCATACAATGGCCTACAATACAGGTGTGGTTGTGGATGGGATTTCCAGACCCACGGTGATTATTAATCCTGCTTAATATGTTAGCACAGATTTTCTGCTGGTGTAAATCAGCCTACCTCCATTTAAATCAGTGGTGCTATGCTGCTGAGCTATTCTATAGAGGGTGGCAGATATGCAAATTTTAGAGGACACTTAAGAGAAATACAGGTTTCAGGGATGCATTGGAGCCTAATAGTTGGCTTCAATGCAGCCTTGCAACCTGTATTTTTCATGTGTTCTCTAAAATATGCATATCTGTCCACCCTAATCCTATAATATAAAGCCAGTTTAAGTGAGCAAGGTCCTTCAGTTGACTTCATTTGGGTTTAAGTCAGACTCACAGCCAGTGGTTAAATGGTAGCCATCTGATACTAGATTTAACCAGTAAGCATTACATGACATTATTGTGGGATAGAGGAAAATGTTGGCCACTATCACAAACGCTAAAGTGGAGTGGGCAATGTTTTCTCTGCTGCAAGCCACTTTGAAAATGAGTACAACCTCTGTGGGCCAGAAAGGAGTTGGCGATAGGAATGGAGTGGTGTGTAAGGACGGGGAAAGGAAGGAGAGGGTTCAAATCCTGGATCTATACCAGGAGTTCCCGCCATTCCCAAACCCAAGAAGCCACATGGTCAAGAGCCACAAGATGCACAAAATCTTTCTGTGGCTGAGAGCCACAGGACACGCAAATGTCTCTTGCATTATGATTGACTGGTGCAGCCTGTGCTAGCAGGCCGACCCTGCGTGTGAGTTGCATTTGATCTCAAGAGAATCGCTGACAGCACCCCCAGCCTCTTAAGATTCTCATTTTTGTCACATGCTCTAAGGTCTATTTTGAAATGTGTGGGTGCAAGTCTGAGGAACAAAGAAGTAACTTCCTTTTAAATTGTTTCTGGGAGCAAGCTGATAGCTTTCCTCTCTGCCAGGCACCTTTTCTGTTTGTGATTTCTAACATATAAGAAGAGATGGATGTGTCCATAATCTCTGCATCCTGTTGCCATCAGACAGTGTAAATACATCAAAAACCTAAAGAGGAATGAAGTTAGGAGAAAATGTGTAGTACATCACTGCTTGCATGTGCCTTAAAATGGTCTAAATTCAGAATGCCAAAACGATTCAGAACTGTATTCTGTCAGAGATAAAAATGAGTAAATAAATCCCAGATGCTATTAACAATTCCTCTTACAGAACCACTGAATAAAAATTGCTGATATTTTTCCCCCCAGATTTATTATTGCTACTCTAAATGGTACTGAGTCTGGATTGTAAAACAAATTCAAAATCTTATCATGAGCTGCCTGATGTCACCAGGAAGAAAGGGGTCTGAAATGTGCATGAACATTGAATGTTTATGCACATACAGAGATAAAAGTATTTTCTTTCTAAATACTGGTTTGAGTAATGTTTGGGAGAATAAAGGTTTTATGCTCCAGAAAAATAACTTTCATGCTTTCTGAGCAGCTACAAAAATAAAAATAGGAAGAATCTCTTTATCACAACACCTTTCAATGGAAATGGGGGAAAGAAGGTATATACAGTATCAGAAATGCTGCAACATTGCAGTAGAAAAGGAGGTATATACAGTATATTAGCTGCAGGAGGAAATCACTTGCAGCTGCCAAAAACTCTTATTTATTTAGGGTTTGGGGTTAACAAAGACCAGAAACAATAATCCTCAAAAAGGATTTGTGGCTGCAGCGGAGAAAGTATATTTATTGTCCCTAACTCTTTTCTTTTGCTATTGGAGTTATAAGTTTCCTCCTTCCACTACTTTTCCACTTTAGCCCTTGCCCCTTAGCTCCTAATTTAATTGTATCAAGTTTCTTCTCCATATATATGAGTGTGGTCATAACAGAACCCAGTGACAAGCAATGTATTGGAATACCTTACCTTTTGAACCTTACTCCGCCAGTGGGGTCGCACGGTACCATGGAAATTGTACCAAAAAATTGTATAAAACCCTTTTAGTAAAGCTGAACCACTTCATATTCCATGTATTCCTCAAGGATAATGGGGTCAGTTGTGCCCCACTGATACATGCTCCCCTTCCCCCCGCTGTAGTTTTAAAAAATAAATAAATAAATAAATAAATTGTGATTACTAGAACGTTATTGGGGCATTATTGATCCCTACTGGAATGAATGGGAAAATAAAAGCATCGTACGTCCAGGTTTATAGAGTCATATTTGTCCCAAAAACAATGTAGATTTTTGTCTGCTTTCATAATATGCCATTTTATGTATGTACAGAAAAACTTCATTACTAGTGCATTAGGGCCGGGGGTTGATTGTACCCCAAATAAAGTGAACTTGTAAAGTTTTTCATCTTTAGATTCTTTACATAGCAGTTAACCCTTTTGTAGGTCATTTTCAAATGGGTCATGGTGGGTGGGGGGATGGGTGTGCGCCTGCAGTGAGTGGAGGTGGATGTGTGTCCATTCCCAGGGGTGCATACACATCTCCACCCACCTCCACGCATGATGCAACCAGCATTGGAGCCTGTTGCTCCATGCGTGGGTGATGGGTGAAGCGCAGGAGAGAAAGTGATTTGGCCAAGGCCACCCAGTTAATACATTGGGTGTTTTCAGATGGATGGGGGCCTGGAAGAGCCCACCCCTCTGGCTGCCAGTTATCAGGTCTGCTTGGGGCCATATCAGATGGACTGGTGGTGTCCCTGGACCATAGTCTACCGGTGTAAAGCCTCCCCACACACAGGCCTTGGTCCACCAGTGTAAAGCCTACCCCCCCCGCACGCACACACACACTGTAGAGTTGTGGGAACTCACTCAATGCTCTAGGCTGGTGCCTGTAACTTCATGGTGCTGAATGTGGCAATAGACAGATGGTTTCCCCAACAGATGGGCAACAGCACTGTGTTTGACCTCTGCCCCCGGTTTGGCTGGCCTTATCCACACAGCATGCTCCATGCTAGGCTTTCCAGGAGCTGCCTAAACCTGCTCTGGGTTGCACATCTGGTGGACGCCATTCAAATGAACCGGAAAACCTGGGGGTGATGGGGGCACCCATGTTTAAAACGGGATTTGAACTCTGGTCTCCCAAGGTCCAAGTGCAACACCTTATCCATCAGGCTAAAATTGAGATTTGAACCAGTATTCTTGAGTAAGGAAGTCCATTGTCTTATCATCTGAGCCACTCAAGAGCAGTATGATAAGATTACTTAATACCATGTGAAAAGAGTGGCAAAAGTATATGAGGGGCCTTTCACAACTATTGTATCTATTAAAAGTCCTGTATACTTCCTACCCCAAAGCAACCTCCCAATCTGAGTACTAACCTATGCCCTAGGGATGTGTGAACGTGGTTCGGAAGTTCGGAGTTCGGACCGAACTCGAATTCGACCGAACTGTTCGGTTGAATCCAAACCAGTTTGGAAGGCCAAAAAACCCGGTTTTGAATGTACGAACTCAGTTCGGAATTAGACCGAATTCAAATAGTTCGGTCGACCAAACCGAACTTTCGAATCGAACTCGATTTTCGAACCAAACTGAATTTCCGAACTCGGTTCTGTTTGCACATTCCTACTATGTCCCTCCCAATCCAAGTGCTAACCTATGCCCCTCCTAACTCCATTCAGATCCAGTTACCTCTTTAACCTATGCTCATCCTAAAAAAAAGAGATAGGCTCCTAGTTCCATTCAGCTCTAACACTGCTCCTCCTATACTGTGTGAACCTGCCCATCCCCTCCTAGACTGTCCTTGTCTACCTTAACTAGCCCTGCCCTAACATGGGTGGGGCTAGCTAGACACATCAATCAGTTTAATGTGGTAAAACAATCTGGATATTTATGTCTGTTTACAACCTGGAGTTGGGTAAACAAGGTTTGATTGTGGTTATTTGACCATATGTGTATAAGAATCAGAAGTTGTATCAGTGCCCAGTCAAGTCTTGCCAGGTCATGTCTTGCCAGGACTTGTCCAGTCTGCTCTGAAGCCTGGCACAGGCTGCTACATGCTCTGTACAGCCATCTGTTCTGTACCTGGACTAGGCTCTCTACCAGTGTGTACAGAATTCTAATAAAGATAACTCTTGCCTACACTATACAATCGCAGCCTGGCACTGGAAGCGAGAGGGGAGAAGTACCACCCTGAACTACCACAATGTCATTCACTGGCACTTTGCCAAGCTACAATTTGTACTCTAAAAATCTTCACTTTTGTATAAATCAAATTTAGAGGATCCCCCCCCCACAAAAATTAATTAGGCCTACAAGTTCTTCTTTTACAAACCAGCAGAGTAATTATTTCAGCCACCCCTTCTTTTCCCCAGGACAGTTCCTGGATTACTGGCTGCGATTATCTTCCTCAGCTCAAACGTGTTGTTGCTGTAACAGAGAGGACGATTATCATCTGGGATTACAAATCACAAGGGAGCTGCCAGGTACTGTCTTGGGTCATGCAAATGTTAAAGAGCAGGCAACACACCAGTAACCCTGAAATTGTCTTTCAGGGTAGAATCCACTGGATAACTCAGAGTTCTGGTTTTAAACAAATTCTTCCATTTATGAAGATAAATGAAATTGTGCTCTTTCCAGGATATGGGGCATTTTAAGGCTGTGTCATTGAACAGTATATGCTATACTGAAAATACTTCTCCAGAGCAGTCTTTTTAAAAAAAAGATTATTGCTGTCATATTAAAGAGTTTGATAGGATTTGACTTGGGTCTTTAAGAATTAGTGATCAATTTGCAATGTGCTCATGTTCTTGTCTTTCTCCTGACCCTTTACTCTTAGCATGGTGAATTCTGCTTTAATAATTACTAACATGTGCTAGCCCCTATACAGCAAGATATCCTTAATGTTTAGAAGTTGGAGAATATAGTATAACTTCAGTATAATAAATCCCCATGGGACCTGTGATACATGCATGCTGGCCCTTTAAGAGCAGCCCGCAGGTCACTGAAACTCCACCCTTAGCAGGGATATAAAAGGAGTCCTAGCTTGGCTAGAGTCAGTTGAGCTAGAGCAGGCAAAAAATGCACATCACTGGCTGCTACTGCTCTCCTACGCCCTGTCTCTCTCCACTGTGTGCGGTCCAGGATCCTGAAACCAACGTACCTACAGTAGGCCTCTGCTAAGGGAGTGGGGAAGGCAGGCTACTGCCTGCCTAGCCCAGGGCCCAGAGGGATGCAGAGAGAGAGAGAGACCACCTGTTGCCTGTTCCTGGGGGTAAGCTAAGGAGTAAACCAGAGAGGTGACCCTGATCCTGCAAGGAACCACACAGATCCGATGGCAGTCTTTCACAGGACCTAAGGAAATATTTACTATATTAGGTTGTTCATTATAATAAGGTTTGGAAATAATTTATGCAATTTATAGAAAAGGTTCTTGAAGCTGGCATTGCCGTAAAGAGGGATTCACTATAAGTAGAGTTTGTTACGGTGAAGTCTGATTTATATATGGTTACTACATGAATCGGATATCAGGTAACAAACTAAAGGTGGTGTGGAAAACCCTGATGCAAGAACTTGACCTTAACGTAAATGAGTCTGCTAGAGACTGAGGTAAATTTTAAAATTTCAGCAGCTTCAGTGGGACTACTCCAGGATATATGGTTTGAAACTCTCTGGTTCCTGACTTCCATTGAAAGTCACAGAGAGCTAGGTGTCTAAAAGTCAATGGGACCGAAGCACCCAAGTCTGCACATTTATTACTCAAGAGTAGTCCTACTGATTTCAGTGGAGGTACTTTAGAATATGTAGTTGGAAGATTTTGACATTAGTGTTATTTTCAACTTACTTTGAAAATCTCCCCACCTGCATCCAGCTGATTAAAGTTATTAGTACAAAAATGCCCAATAAACTGTTGGTTATATTTCATAGGAGAATTGCTTTATTATCAAACCAATGGAACATTGCCTACTCTGCGTTTGTACGGCCAATTTATCAGATGAACTGTGTAAGGATGACATCCTGATGGGAGATGATGGCGGTTACGTAAACCTGGTTACAGTGACCAGTGATGACTTTGGACTGAAGCAATCCAAAGTCAAGAAAAAGTCACAACTGCAGGTCCTGGACTCCAGGAAATTCAAAAAGTAAGTCATTTGTGGTAAGATATTGTTGTTTTGACTGTTAATTAAGCAATGTGATTCTCAGTAATCGAAATACAGGTTTCTTTCTCTTCTTTAAAAAAAACATGAAGGAATCCAGCCTGACATAGCAAATACAATTTTTGAAAACAATGAGGTTGATTCTCTGGTTATTGTGTGAACTAGAGCTTGAAAGAGTACCTGCAAAAATGGGTAACCCATAGAATTTCCAGTACCTGAATTGTCCCAGTAATTGGGTACTATGAGGTACCCAATTACAGCCTGATTGGATAACCGATGTCCCAAAATGTCAACTTCCTGTACTGATTTGTGGACATTTTGTCGATATACCAAGTCCCAACATCGATTTATTGGATTTCTGTCAAGTTCTGACACTGTTGGCAACTCCTGGTCGTGGAAAATTACTTCCAGTTCCAGTTTGTTTGTTTTTTACTTATTTTAATTTTTATTCTTAAAACACTTATTTATGGGTTTTCCATCCCAGAAAATCAACTTTCCTGGCCTGGAAAGTCAACTTCCTGTCCCAGAAAACTACTTCCAGTAAATTTTTTGGGTGTGTGCTGATTCTTTTTCAGTTTTCCAGTTTTCCAACTCAATATATCAATTGGTATATGATATACTAATTGGGAATCGGTAAATCAAAAAATCACTACTGGAAGTACCTGATTTGGGGGTTTCCAGATCCTGGAATGGTACCCGAAAATGCAGGTATTACCTGCAGTTACTAAATTTAGTACCTGTTTCAGCTCTAAATGAACTCTGTTATCTAATTCAGAGTTCTACACTCTGGGCACAGTCCGCCACCCATTGAACTCAATGGCAGAGCTCCTATCGACTTTGGGTGTTAACTCACAGGCTCAGACTGGGAGTGGTCTGGAAATCAGAGTGTCTCTGTGTGGTTCCTATGCAACAGTCACCAGCGTGGACAGCGTTGGGAGCCCTTTATGTGGGTAAACCCATGTGTGGGTTCCACCAATGCACAGGTACCTCGTTCTGAGTGCCAGGACGGAATGAGGACTCCCAAGAGATAGGGGGATTCCTGGGTTCCCACCAATGAAGAGCCATGCCCCCCCACACCAGCCCCCTTGAGTGCCTAGCATTTCCCCACAATGTGCCATCACCACATGGTGGGATCCCAACACCCAGCCACAATTAAGACACTCCTTGCTTTTCTGGTGCTAGCAGGTGGGAGATGTCTCAGACAGGTTGCTGATAATGGCTCTCACCCTGCACTTCACAAAACTGACCCAGTCATGCATGGGCCGGCCAAACCAATTGCCAGGCGTGAATCTGGTCACATAATGACAGAGGCCCAATAGTGGTCAGAGGTTGCTCATATGCACCGTGAAGCAGGGGTGGCTGGTGCGTTTGGAGGCTGGTGGGGCAGTGGGCGGGTTCAACCTGCGAGTATAGCGGCTTGCAGCTTGCGAGTATAGCAGCGGAGCCTAGCCTAGGGGTGGAGCCAGGGCATAACCCATCCGCAAGGAGTTCCCAGGGTTAACATTGGATGGACATTACATTACTTAATGCTGGGATTGCTGCTGTGTGAAGCACTGCCACCAGGGAATAGAGAACCCTCTTACTAGGGGTCCTGTACACTCTCTTTCCCACCGGGTCCAAATTAACCATAGCAGGTTAAAAAAAATAGATCATGTTGCCATCGCCTACCTTTATCCTGAATCCTCGATTTTCGTGGCATGCTTGGCCACCTGTAGTCTTCTGAAGGTGTAGGCTTTGGGACAAGCCTTCCTTCTGGCTTGGAGAACTTGGGAGGACTGAGTTAGCTCCCTGTTCTGCGACAAGCCAAATCAGAAGGGAATGAAAGGGAAGAGAAGGACAGGACAGAGGAGAAGTAGGAGGGAAAGGGTTTGACTTTGGAGCACAAGAAGAGGAAGGGGGAAGAGATGGGTTCAGTGGGGAACAGGGGGAAAGGGTTTCTTGTCTGCAGCCTTCTCTTCTGCCGTGCGCCTACCTACTTTCTCCTTTGTTAACAAAGAGGGTGAGGCGAAGTGTGGAATTAAAAGTTTGGCCCGTTTCAGTCAGGGCTGCATTACAAGTAAACCTGGCCCCTCCAGACCAGCATCCAGTAACTACACCACCAAAGAGGCCTGTCCAAGCACACAGGCCCTTTCGGGGCTGCATTGCCACCATGACCACACCAGGCCCCTCCAGTCCACCCCCAGCCCCATTGGCCATCCAGACTCCCCGTGTCCCCCCTACTCCCCTCCCCTGTGTCTCTCAGTTCACCCACTCGCCCCACTTAGGGTTGCCATAGATGCAAATTTTTAGAAGGCACTTATGAGATATACAGGTTGCAGGGCTGCATTGGTTCCAATACAGCCTTGCAACCTGTATATCTCATAAGTGTCCTAAAAATTTGCATCTATGGCAACCCTACCCATACTCCATTGCCCAGACAGACTCCCCAAGTCCCCCCACTCCCTCAGTGCATCCCACTTCACACCCACCCTCCCCCATGTCTCCCAGTGCACCCCGGTCCCCCTACCCCATTACCCAACCAGACTCCCCNAAGCAATTTACTCACCACCAACTAGTAAGGCAGCAGGAACCTGGACCGTCCAAGGGAGCTCAGCAGTGTGCACGAAGAAACTCGTGCTCACTGAGACTGAGCATGCATCCCAGAGTGCCCCCTCCTGCTTCCTCCCCTCTGAGAGGAGGTGGCGGCGGGGGGGCACTCTCCTCCCCATGCATCGCAAATCTCGCCTGGGCGCCTATGCAGCCGCCTAGGTACCCATCTAAAAAGTGAGCCTGTAGGGCCTATGGGCTCACTGAGCCTATGGACTCACTGAGCTCTTCGCCTCCTGGTGGATAGAACAGGGAAATACAGTTTCCCTATTCTATGCACTTGGACTGTTTTCTCAAATTGCCTAAGCGTGTTCCACACTGGTTTGTCCCTTATGGGACTCCGAGTCCTTTCCTGCTTCTTCTCCTCTCTTGCAGCAGGGCCCCCTCTTCACTGAAAATAAACAGTGGCTGCTGCTGAGAGAGGCAGCGCTGGACCTGGGCACCATGTAAGTTTATTTACTAGTTATACCCTGCTCCTGTGCCCCCCTGCAGAGCAGCAGGATGCAAGGGGGCACAGGAGGAGGGCACAGGAGGGGTATTGTCCCTGATCCCCTCAGCTATGCACTGTGCTTGCTGTGAAGCCAACCCCGGCAGCCCAGCACCCGCACAACTGTGGCATATGAAAACAGTGGCACTCGCATCCCCATTATCTGCCCACTGCACACCAGGGATGACTACAGGAACTGTATTTCAACTCCATGTTGCTCCAGGACAGTGTGGATTACTATGTGACATTCATCAATGTGCTGGCCAGCTCATCTGGGTGGAACCATGATGCTTGCATCCTGTGCCAGTCCACCTTCTTTGCCAGGATGTATACTGGAGAGTTTGGTCCCAACACTGTGCCTAACATTGAGGGGGGTGCCATGCAGCCTGGCATTGTTGGGGACCCGACCTGGTTCATGAAAGCCTGACCTCGGCAGAGCAGAAGGTCTTCAACTGACAGTTTGATGCCAATTGCTGCATAGTTGAGCAGGTGTTTGGGTGCCTCAAGCAGAGATGGTGACTGATCCTGGGCCACATCAATTTCTGCCTGGATACCACTCCCCTGCTGATGATGGCCACCTGTGTCATACACAAGATTTGTGAGATGGATGGTGCTGCCCTAACCCTAACCCAACCTTGGATCTAAAACCAGTCCCAAGCCTTGAATTTGGGACGGTGCCCTTATTCCAGCAGCATTCAAATAGAATGGAGTGCCGCATCACTGGGGAAATCAGAGAAACCCTATGCCAACGCATCATCCACACTGCTGCTTCTAACCCCCAGTCCCAGATGTCCTGATTAGCACCAGAACCAGTGCATATGTTCAATAAATTTTGAACTCGATTCCATTGTGTCTGAGTGTCTCCCTCTGGGCCATCCAGCCCCCAATCCCAATGGGACAGCATTCCGTCCCACCTTGGGCCCCCACCCTTCCTTCCATGCCAGAACCAGCGCTTCCATATCCATCCCATGCCATCCCCAACCCATGAGCAGCATGTTGCCTTACCATTACATCATTTCCCAAAGTTCCCCCCAACCCCTCTGTGTGCCACAGTTGTGTGGGTGCTGGGCTGGGATTGGCTGCATGGTACACGTGAGCATCCTCTGGTCCTAGTGATGACTACCCCTAACATCCGCTACCTCCGCTCCTGCACCCGGACTGCCGAACGCCTCTGGCACAAATCCCACTCCCTCCCTGACTTCCTCCACTACAAATTTTCCCTCTCCTCGGCTATCTCCCTAGCTAAACAACGCTATTATGCCTTTGGATCTAATCTTTCTCTCGCGACCCTAGCTGCCTCTTCTCTACTTTCGACTCCCTTCTTAAACCCCCCTGCCCTCCTCCGCCCTCTTTCCTTGCTGCTCAGGACCTTGCATCATTCTTCACCTCAAAGATTGACAAGATCCGTCGGGACATTGCCTCCCACCCACCTCCTCCACCTGCTCCCGTACCACCCCTCCCCCCTCTCTCCTCACATCCTTCCCTCCTGCCTCTCTCGAGGAAATCTCTGCTCTGCTCTCTTCTTCCAACCCCTCCACCGGCCCCCTTAACCCGGTTCCCTCCTGCCTCCTGACCTCTATTGCTCCCACTGTCGCCCCCCCCCCCACTTCTACATGTCATCAATCTCTCCCTTTCCACAGGCTCCTTCCCATCTGCTTTCAAGCATGCCAC
>QEPC01012364.1:354229-390537 GCA_003113815.1 Sphenodon punctatus
GCACCTCTCTTTTAAACCTTACATTGACTCTGTTGCCAAATCCTGCCGATTCGCCCTCCATAACATTGCTCGGATCCGCCCCTTTCTCTCTACCTCCTCGGTCAAAACCCTTGTTCATGCCATGGTTATTTCTCGCCTCGACTACTGCAACCTCCTCCTTGCTGGCCTCCCTCGCTCTCACCTGTGCCCCCTTATAGCAATCCCAAACTTCGCTGCCAAGGTCATTCACTCTGCCTGTCACTTTGACCATGTGCAGCCTCTCCTCTTCTCTCTTCACTGGCTCCCCCTTCCTGAATGTATCCTGTTTAAACTTCTGGTTTTCACGTTCAAATCGCTCCATGACCAAGCTCCCCCTTACCTCTGGGACCTAATCTCCCTACACACTCCTGCACACGTTCTCCACTCTTCATCTGTCCCCTCCCTCACTCTCCCTCATTTCTCCTGCTCACCTAATTGCCTTTACCCTCCCCCATCTGCCTCCTCCCTTGACCACAGCTGCCCTGGCCCTAACCTCTTTGTGAAAGGTTTCCTGGGGGAGGATCTTTGCCCCATCTGTATCCTCCTTTGGCTGGGGATCCACATGTGCGGGCAACTGTTGTGGTGAGGGAGCTGGGGTGCCTACCCTGCTCGTGGAGGGATGAGTGGGTGTGGCCTCAGTGTGGGTTGACCTGAAGGGGAGCGGTCACGGGGAAGGTGGCCCTGGTGTTGTTGGGTAGCCAGGGGATCCAACCAGTTGGACTGGATGCTGGGGACACCACAACTGGGTGGGCGGGATCCGGGGGAGGGATGGCATGTGGGTCCTGCATCATGGCTAGAACTGTGGCTCTCATGCCAGACACATGATAGAGGATAGAGTATTGGGAATCGGTGGAATGTGCCACATATTCCCTGATCTCTGCTCTTGCACCCTCTAGCCTGGCCCAGGAGTGCCACAGCTCCACCAGGTGGCATTTCCAAAAGCTCCTCTCCTCTCTGTGGTCCTAGCAGGCCTCAGCAGTGAGGGCCCCTACCTGTGCATCAGTCCACTGCAGGGCCTTCTGGTTCTTCCCAGCCATGCCTTTGATGGCATCTCGGATCTCGCCTGCTGTGTGCATGGTTTCCCCAAGCAACTTCCTGGCCATGTCCTCCCTCCTCCTGTGGTTCCATGCCCATAAGTCTCAGTTCCACGGGTTGCTGCTCAGTGGTGTTGGGCTGGGCCATGGCCACTGTGGCTGGAAACCTATGGATAGGCAGATGGGGCGGGCATTGGTTCAGAGCACCCTACTCTTGCCTTCCCTCCCCAGTGTTGTGTCCCTGCCCACAGGTCCATCTAGTTTCATCCCTGGCACCTGCAGTTCTGATCCGGGGTTCCTGCTCTCCGTGCCCAACAGTGGAGCTTTGTACCCCACCCAAGGTTGCCATGGTGCCCTTCTGTCCATCCTGCCCTGCTTACCACTCCTGCCTAGTGCTGCTACATCCTGAGGCTGCTCTGCCACTCCCCTTTACTTTCCTGCTCATCTGTGAACATGGTATGGGGTAACATTCAAGACACTGGATAGTGTTCCTTGGCTCTGTCCCTCCTGCAACCATGTTACCCCCATGGCTGCCTCCTCCTTTGGTTGCCTTTGCTCACCTACATCCTTTGCCTCCTCGATGCGAGTGTGTCCATGTCCTCTATCCCCTCCACCTGCACCTTCTGTGGCTCCTCGAAGAGTAGCTGACTTTGCTAGTAAAGAGGTACAGGTGGAGGGTCATGGTGGGATTCCTCTCCTCTCTCCTCACCCTCCTTCACAGACACCAGCTCCAGGCCTGGGATGGGTGCACTGATGGCATCTCATGCAGTCTTGCCTTCCTGGGTGGGGGCAGGAGTGGGTGGTCCACTGGCAGGTGGGGCAGGCAGAAGCAGTCCACTTGTTGCCGCCCCCTGGCAAAAATGTTCCCAACTGTCTGGGAGGCCACTACAGCCCCATCCACGCAGAGGAACCGGTCCAGCAGTTCATAATACAGGGCTGTCTGCCTTCCACGACCAGACTGGAGGTTGCCATTGTGGACCAATTTGTATCCATGCCTCAAGTCATTTGACCACTTTCAGCATTGGGACATGTCCCTAGTACAGCTGTTGCTGTGCCATCTTCTTGTCAGTTTGCTGTACATTTCATTCCTGTAGCCCTGCATGATATGCAGGTCTAAGGTCCCCCCCAATTTTTGTATGAAGTTGCAGTTTGGGACCTCCAGCTGCTGGAGGAGCTCGAACTACCTCAGAATTGCTTATTAAGAGCTATTCTGCATGCTTCTAAAGGTACACCTTCTGCCCTGTTAAGAGCTGAAATGGGCTCTTGCCCGATGGCTTTATTAAATATGCCATATTGAAATATTGGCTATGTTTGAATTTAGTCCAATTTGAAAACTTTTCCCATGATATATACTCTGCTAGGATAATTGATCCCTGGGAGAGAGGTATTGATTCCCTCCTGGCTGCACTTGGGTTCTCCAGGAATGTTTTCAACTTTATTAACTACACTAGGGCATGTGCTCCGGATAAGAGACCAGGAGCAACAATCATTGAGGGAGGAGGTTAATACCCAGAAAATTGCCTGGGACTTAGGTTTTGATCCTGTTGTTCCCCAGGGGGCTTCTTATTTACAGGCCCTGCCACTGTGGGGACAAAGATTCACCTTCACTTTAGCTAGATTTCACCTACTCCCTTCGGCAGTTGTAGAAGGAAGATACGCCAGACTCCCTTATGAGGCTTTGCCGATACTGTAACCTCAACAAAATCAAAACTATTCTGCATGTAATGTTTGAATGCCAGTTATATGATAGACAGCATGCAGTTTTTTGGGGCCCTTTTTTGAATCATTTGACATCCTATACTCAAGAAGAGGTGTCAGTGTGATTTCTTTCTGATGCTGACGCATATATAACATCTGCTGTCACTATTATTATTATTATTATTATTATTAACAAACATTTATATAGCGCCAGCAGTGTACCTGGCACTTTACAAAGTAATAAAATAGACACGGTCCCTGCCCCTAGGGCTTACAATCTGAGGGACAGGAGCTGGGGGAGAGACTTAGGAAGGGGAACAGAGGGAGAGACAAGGGGTCTAACATTCATGAAGATGCGAGGTCTCAAGTGCACGTACTTGGCTTGGTTACGATGAGAATGACAGCAGGCAGGTCCAAGTTACAAGGATAAGGGTAAACCGATCGTAGGTATAGGAATAGTAGCTCAGCAGGATAAAGAGTCAGACAGAGCAGAGCGAAAGAGGTGAGTTTTAAGGAAAGATTTGAAGGTATGAAGGGAGGGGGCAAGGCGGATGTGGACAGGGAGGGAGTTCCAGGCATGGGGGGCAGCAAGTGAGAAGGGACGAAGGCACTTAGGGGAGCAGGGAAGGCGTGGAAGGGTGAGAGAAGGGACAGAGGAAGAGCGAAGTGCACGGGCTGGAGTATGGAGGGCGATAAGTGGAGAGAGGTGGGGGGAGCAAGGTTGTGAAGAGCTTTATAGGTGAAGACTAGGCGCTTGTGCAGGATTCGTTCAGGAAGGGGAAGCCAGTGAAGCGAAGAGAGGAGGGGCTGCACATGGTCGAAGCGACTGGCGAGGTAGATGACCCTGGCAGCAGAGTTTTGGACAGAGATGAGGGGAGAAAGGTGAGACCGGGGAAGGCCAGTGAGAAGGAGGTTACAGTAATCGAGGTGAGAGATATTATATTGCTGCTCTTAAAACAAGGAATTTAGCTGTTGAGAAAGATCAACTTCCCTAGATGGGTTGCTGTAAGTTTTAAGTTGAAGAGGTTTTCCTTCCTAAATAAGTTAGAATGAATTACTGTTTTCTTTGCATTGTATGTTTTATCTTATTTTTATTTTATGTGATGGCTATGCGTACACAATAAACTGTTATTGACTGATTGATTGCATGAGCTCAAGCTGCACCCTTTCCTCCCCCCCCTTTCCCCCCAGGGTGATGAAGACCCTGATCACTCCATCGGACCAGGGAACTCCCCTCTGATTGGCCTGTGGGGCAGGGGTATCTGCCTGCATGGCTGGGGCCAGCAATGTTGAGGCTGTGGAGGAGGTGCGGTGCTGGTTCTCGCCTGTGGAGACAGTAATGGATGGACAGCACACCCCTTACTTGGCTGTCCCTGCATAGCTGTTCATCCCTACCCCTAGGGGCTGATCCTTACCTGACTGGACCTGTTGCTCTCCTCCGTGGTGTGTGTCTGGCTCTCCTCCTCCATCCCAGGTCTGTTGTGGGCACTGGGCTGCTGCTGGTTTCCTGGCCACAGTGTTTGCCCAACATGTGTTTATATTTTGTATGTGTTGTGTTTAAGGGTTCCTGTGGGCGTGGGAGGCCAGGTGCGGTGTATTTGCTCATGGGACTACTCTGGGCTTCTGTCCCACAGCTCTTTGTGGTGGTGACAGATCCATGTGTGGGTGTGACTGCAGCGAGCTGTCACATAGGAGGCAGCCCTGTGGTTGCCCATTTACCTCAGTTTGGGCCAGGTTAACCCACACAGTATGTTCCACCTTCCTGGGGATGACACCATGTTGGGCAAACATATGGTGGCCACCATTAAGACAGGCAGGTAAATCCAGGACAAAGGGGATTGGGTGGGGGGCTCAACATCTTGTCTGTTAATTAACACCCTTTGATGGTGGAAGAGTATCCTGTCAGAGTGGCTATGTACTAAGAGTGAAAATAAATAAGATAATAGCCCACATTAGACCATACTGTTTATTAGGTGTTCACCAGATGTTCACCCCCACTGGACATGGAACCACCAGGCAGCCCCCACTCACGGCATCCTCTCGGGGAATGTGGAGCCTGCCATATGGGCGAATGCTGGCTAATCCTGGCTAATGTGTGCCCACGGGACCACTTCCTGTCTATTGGGGTGTGTACAGCCTCTGCCCACATACAAATCCACCAGGATCATAAAGTCCTGGATAGTGGCAGAGCACCTACAGTGATCCGAGGAGTGAGCACTCTCTTCGCTCTCACTGGTGTTTTGACTGTTTACTTTCATTTTTAGAACATGAGAGGGGGGGGGGGGGGAGATGAAAAACACAGTGAGTGCTGCTTCCTGTACCCAGAGTTCGCCATGGCTATGAGTCATGAGAGGATAGGTTGATGGGCTGCGCATGGCACCTTCCCATTTATTGGGTTTGTCTGCTGAAACATGTGAGTAGTAGCTTCGTGGGGCTGCACGGATCAAATCCAGGCACCAGTGGGCTACTGTCTCTTCAGTTAACACCCCAAGACTCAATGGCTGTAAACTTAGTTGTCTTCTACTGGCTGACATCAGAACTGCTCAGGCATGTGTCAGAAACCTGTTTTGTTACTAGATAAACAAACTTTATCTGGAGCTCCAGGACTAGGTGACTATATTTTGGGGGGTTGAGCTTGCTGGAGGTAGAGGCAGTAATGCCTTTCCATAGAAGGCATTTGCAGCTACACTGAGGACAAAGCCAGCGTCCCAACAGTGGGATGGAATGCTCTGTTCACCTCTGCCACAGAACAGAGACAGAAGTACATGGCTGTGGAGGAAGCCAGGAGGCAGCAAATGTGAGTGATCAACATTGCTGTTTAATGTGCTCACTACTGCTCCATGTGAGGTAAGTTTTGATCCACGTTTTGAAAGGTTTTGAACTATCCCCCAAGTTTGCTCTAAAGCACAAATTGCCGTAGTAGGCAGCTTTACTGGCATCTACAGAGGGCTATGGTAGTTCTGGTTTATTGCAATATATATGTATAACTTTTAAACAATGAACAATTCATTTTCATTCCCAGTATTAAACGCAAACTCCATGACGACTGGGTTGTAAAAGTCAAGTTTATCTCTACTCTGAACTGTTTTGGATCCTGCTCATTGGATAGTGTCCATTCATTGGTTTTAGATTACCTGAAGAGACTGGAGGACAATGTGTAAGTAGCCACTGAATAGTAAATTTAGATAATTGCTTATAAGGCTAGTGCATTTCAAAATTATGTTTAAAGGAGTACAGTTTATACTAGCTAAGTCTTTTTGAAAAGGTGAATAACTCCAAGATATAGGCTGCTTTCATGTGCTACAGGAGAGGGGCGGGAACATTCATAATCGCCATGGCAGTTCTGTAATTGTGAGGATTAGCACCCATTAGACTGCACTAATCTCCTTTTAAGGCGCAAGAACACACAGCTACGTTTTAAGCCTTTTAAGGCGCAGGAACACCTGGGTCCCCAAATGTAATGGCTACATTTGGGGACCTGGTCATGCATGGGTGTTCTTGCACCTTAAAAGGAGATTAGTGAATTCTGACAAGCACGAATCCTCGCAATTGCAGAGCTGCTGCGGCGATTGCAAAAGTTCCTGCCCCTCCCCTGTAGCACCTGAAAGCATCCGTAGTCAGAATTAGTTTTGCGAAACTGCATGGAATAACAGTGTGATTACCTTCAGATAGTACTGATAATAGTGGCTTAACCGAAATTAAGCTGCATATGTGTGGAATGGTGACTGAACAATACTTATACCTGACGAGGAATGTATACAGTTCAATTTCAGTGAAGTCATAATTTTTTTATTAATGAATGAGAAAAGAAAAATGTATAGATTGATCTGGTATTTAATAAAATTGCCTTAACATAAAATTTACTGTCATTTTAATGTTTGAATGTAATTTGTAATGCCGCCTTAACAAGCCTCTTAACCTGAAGGTTCTTTGTCTAGCTAATTTGCTCTTCTGTTGAAACTTAATAGTTTTGTTAATGTATAAGCTGGCCCCAGACACAAGAACACTGCAGGTACACACAGGTGCTCACCCATTCCCCCACACCCCCCACATGGAGCCACCTGTTTTTTCACAGGTTTCTCTGTGCAGGGGTGATGGGTAGAAGTGCATGTTACATAATAATCCCAGAACCATATTTGCAGATTTTCCAAGATAGAATAGATATTGCTTTACATCCTAAATTCCTACCTAAGATAGAATAAGTAAGACAGTTTTACACGAGCCTCTCCCACCAATGAACACGCAGATTTCTGTGTGTTCATGGATGGGGGAGCCCCGTGTGAATGACGCAGTGTGCGCACCTGGAGTAAATGCGGGTGCATACGCGTGTGTGCCTAACACCCATCCCCACTCGCCCCATACTCGTTCCCACACATGGAGCAACCGGGGAAAACAGTGTTTGCTCCGTGGGTGTGGATGAGTGGGGGGGTGAGTGGGGATGCCCCGTCCATGCACTGGCGTGCCCACGGAACCACCACCCGGCGGAGCCATGTAACAACAGCCTATAAGAAGCCACTCAAAGAAGAACAAAAAGTTGTTACTTTGCAAACAAGTATCTTCAAGATGGCTCCAAATATTCTCACAACACCCACCCTTCCAGCCCTGCATGGAATTTTGTTCTTATATTCATAGAAAGGGTTGGAAGGAATTGTCATTCTGACAGGGAGAGTGCTTTTTATACTAGAGGAGCTCAAGACCATCATGTGGTCTATTATTTGAATATGGTGAGCATGCACAACCCACTTGTGAGAATGTTAGGAGTCATCTTGAAAAACCTGCTGTGCAAGGCAACAACCTTCTGAGTTGTTTGTAAACAAACAGCTTTATCTCCCAGTCTGATCATGTCCTGATGTCTTGCTGCTGCTGCTGCTGCTGCTGCTACAACAACACTACTAGAAGGCAGAGGCAGGTGAGGAATGGGGACCCCCAACCTTCAGCACCCCCACCCCCCATGATCTTCCCCTGGACTCCCCGGCATTGGTTGTAAACACAGAACACATGTGTTGCTGAAGTAAAGCTAGTAGAGGTGTGCACCAGGGGCCTGTCTCATTTTTTGTTTGTTTTTGTTATTTAAATCTGTCATTTTCATTTTCATAAATATCAAATTTTTGGTTTTGCTTTTGTTTTCATTTTCCATTGGTTTCAATGGAAAACACATGTTTGGCTATAGCTTTTTTGTTTTTCATTATATTTGGCTGAAGCATGGAGAGATTGGAGCGCCAATGGAAGGCATTAAGTGTACCAAATTACAAAAAGATTTGATAAAGAAATCCAATTTTATAAGCAGTTGAATTATATTATTCTGCAAAAATCTTAATATACATTTTTATTTCTTTGCCTCACATTTAATGTAGATGAAACTTGGCAAATTTATACTTCTTCCCATATTTACTATCTCTGCCAACTTTTAGAAGGATTGGATAAAGGGTCCTGGTGGTATAAGCAATTAACTTATAAATGTATGTCAGACTGTAACGTCTTTGTAGTCCAACCAGTGTACATGAACTTTTGTAGGGCTGTATATCACTTTCCCAATCATCTCTGCCAAATATCAGAAATATGTGATAAAGGGTCCCAATTTTATATGCCTGCACAGCATATGCAGAGAAGGAGCATATCCCAGGGATTCGCGTATGTGTCACTGTGGTATAAGATCAGTTTGTGATGCCAGTTGGACAGCAGAAATGTCAACCAAATATCCTCATTCTGTGCTGTGACCATCCCAACATCTCTTCCCCCACTTGGTACTGGGAAATCAGAAGCATCTGTTTAGGGAAGAGCCAATAGAGATTATCTTATGTCCTCTGTCACAGTGCTGCAGGATGTGATTGTGATGATAACTGGCCATCCTGGATGTGTACACTACGTCTACTGATTGCTGGGATGATATCCCCAAAGTTCAAGTTATGTCCCTTCTATGCCCGCCTGAGGTCTGCCCCTTATGCCCACCTCGAAGCCACTACCGATTGGTCCTGTAAAGCTGAAAGCATACAGTAATTGGTCAGTGAATGTGTCTATCAGTCTTTTGGGTTGCTCTACATCCTCCCTCCTACAGCCTCCCTCCCCCTGCCATGCCAGGTGGCTGCCTCTGACTGGCACTGCATGTGTTGCTATTTAGCTGAATAATGGTCTTCAAGGGGACAACTTCAATTGCTTATAAAATTGGGTCCCTTTATCAAATTGTCCTGTTGTGTGGCAGAGACGACAGGACAGGTATGTGATACATTCCTGCCAAATGTCTTGTAAACAGAATGGAATATAAAAATGTTACAGCTGGAAATGTATTTTCAAGTTAATGTCCTTTATTATCAGAACCCTTTATCCAATATTTCTGGAAATTGGCAGAAGTTTTAATCCTGTGGAGGGACATAATATCTACAGGTTCCATGCAAATTGGAGAGAAGATACAAAAGTTGTAGCCATTAATGTGTATGGAGCTTTTCTTAAAATCACAACATTCAATTGCTTCTAAAATCAGTCCCCTTTATTTTATTTATTTTTAAATTTTTATTTATTTAAAATTTATATTCCACCCCTCCTGCCCACAGGGCAGCCTGGGGTGGTGAATAACACTCAATATTTTTTTTTTAAAACAATTTAAAAATACAATACAATGTGGGTAAACCCCACCCCCCACCCCTACCCCTTGCCAAAAGCCTGATGGAACAGCCAGGTCTTACATACACACCGAAACAGCAGCAGAGTGGGAGCCAACCGAGCCTCCTCCGGTAGTGAATTCTACAACACTGGGCCACCGAAAAAGATCTAACATCGGTGGCCACCCGCATCGCCCAGGGAATCTCCAAAAAGGTTCCCACGGATGATCTCAAGGTTCACACGGGCACATGGGGAGTGAGGCGGTCCCACAGATAAGCAGGGTCCAGGCCGTGAAGGGTTTTAAAAGTTAAAACCAGCTCCTTGAACCTGGCCTGGTGCTTTATAGGCAGCCAGTGCAGAGCCCGGAGCACTGGTGTCATGTGCTCCCTGCTACTCACCCCCGTAAGGAGACGGGCCACGGCATTCTGCACCAGCTGCAACCTCCGGACCAGCTTCTCGGGCAGCCCCACGTAGCGCGTGTTGCAGTAATCCAGCCTCGAGGTGATGAAGGCATGGATGACAGTGGTGAGGTCGGAGTCTGAGAGATACGTCCGAAGCCGCTGGACAAGATGTAACTGCCGAAATGCACTCTCCGCCACGGCCACAACCTGAGATTCCAGACTGAGCCTCGAATCGAGGAGCACACCCAGACTCCGCACTTGAGAGACCATGGGAGGGCGAACCCAACCAACAAGAGGAGATTCAACCACCCACAGGCCCCCCCAAGCCCTCACCCACCAACATCACCTCCGTCTTGTCAGGATTCAATTGCAGATGGCTCGACCTCATCCACTGCATGGCCTGGGTCGATGGAAAAGGAGAGGTAGAGCTGAGTGTCATCAGCATACTGATGACACTGCATGCCCTGAAACCCCCTCACGATCTCCCCTAACGGCTGCATATAGATGTTAAACAAGAGGGGGGACAGAATGGCACCCTGCGGGACTCCACACGTGAGGTCCCGGGGGGAAGACGTACACTCCCCCAAGACCACCCGGTGAGTTCTCCCGGCCAGGAATGAACGAAACCAGTCCAAGACCGTTCCGCCAATTCCAGCACGGTCCCGCAGGCGAGTCACCAACACCTCATGATCGACTGTGTCGAATGCAGCCGAAAGGTCTAGCAGGACCAGTAAGGTCTGACGACCCTGGTCCAACGCCAGACGGAGATCGTCAACCAAGGCCACCAATGCCGTCTCCGTACCATACCCAGGCCGAAACCCAGACTGGGAGGGATCAAGGAAACCGATGTGGTCCAGATGCTCCTGGAGCTGTCGTGCCACAGCCCGTTCAATAACCTTCCCTAAAAAGGGAAGGTTAGAGACCGGCCGATAACTGGCAGGAGCATCAGCGTCAAGAGATGGTTTCTTGAGCAGGGGTCTAACCACAGCCTCTTTTAGGCAGTCAGGCACCCTGCCCTCCCGAAGGGAGGCACCAACCACCCCAGCCAACAACGGCCGTAACGTCTCCTGGCTGGCTTTCACCAGCCAGGACGGGCATGGATCTTGCTCACAAGTAGTGGCACGAACAGATCCCAACAAGGAATCCACATCGGCAGGCGACACCATCTGAAACCGATCCCACAAAACAGGACAGGACGGGGCATCCATAGCCCCAAGATGATCCTCTGCAATAACTGTGGTGCCGAAATCGTGGCGGATGCGAGCGATCTTATCTACAAAGTACTCGATAAACCGGTCACAGCGGTCACTGGATTGCTCCAGGTCCAGGCGGAGACAGGCAGGACTGATCAAGCCTTTCACCACCCGGAAAAGCTCCGCTGGACGTGACTTTGCAGATGCAATAAGGGCAGCAAAGAACTGCTTCTTTGCTGCCTGCACCGCCACAGCATAGGCCTTTAAACTGCTCTTATGCTGCGATCAATTATACTGGTCACGAGCGGCACTGTCGCTCTAACTGCCTGCTCTCCCGCTTCAAACACCACAGGCCCACAGTAAACCAAGGAGACCTGTGGGAGACTTGGGAGGGCAGCAGTCACCTAAGAGCCACTCTTTCAATGGTTTCCGCCAACAAGGTGTTCCAGAAGGCTACGAGATCATCAACAGCAGGTGTCAAGGTCCAGGGGAAACTCCCCCAGAGCATTCCGGAACCGATCCAGTTCCATAAGTCTCCAGGGGCAGACTGATCTAATAGGTCCTGCATCCTGTCTGGGGCCAACATGCGCCAGGATGCACGCCTTAAGGAGGTAATGGTCAGACCATGACAAAGGCTCTACCCCCTTTACTTCTACTAACTGCCCTCCTGCCTCAACGCCGGTGCAGAAAACCAAATCCAGTCTATGTCCCTCATGTGTGGGGCCACAGATGATTTGGGACAGGCCCATGGTTGTCATGGAGGCCATGAAATCATGCCTTGCTCCTCCAAGATCGGTGTCAGTGTGGATATTAAAGTCCCCCAGGACCACTAATCTAGGGGTCCGGAGGATCACATCTGACACCAGATCAGCAAGAGCATGTAGGATTGCCGCCAGGCAGTTGGGTTCATGGTACACCAGCAGCACCCCTAGTCTGTCCCCGGCCATATCCAACACAAGATGGAGGCGCTCAACACCTGGTGGAGCCTGTACCAGATATCTCCTAAAAGACAATGCATCCTTGATAACAATGGCTACACTGCCTCTCTCCCCCCCCCCCACTCCAGCCGAGGCTGATGCTGCACAGAGAACTCAGCTGGAACAAGATCGGCCAGAATCGGACCCGATTCATTGTCCAGCCAGGTCTCTGTAATACACACGAGGTCGGCGTCCAACTCCGGGATTAACTCCCGGATGGTAGATGACTTATTAACAACTTATCTCGTGTTCAGCAGCACCAGACCAAGGCCTGGGGTCTCCTGGGCCTCGACCCACAACCTACCCCGTGAGGGGTCGAGAGGGGAACGGGTACAAGGCACCGCTCCCTCTTCACTGATGGAACACACCTCCCCATTGGACTATATCTCCCCCGACCGGTAACAACCCCGATAGCTGCGGAACCCCTCCCCTCCTCAAAGAACCTCGTTAGACACCCATCCTCCATAGGCTGTCCCGACAGGCTGGCGAGAGGGACCCCACCCTCCCCGAATCCCCTCCTACCCACCTCTGCCACTGGCGGGCAACCCTCCCTCCCTGGAGGGTCGCCCCCTGCTCACACCAGAGGTTCCCCTCCACACCACCCCCTAACCTCCCTCTCCTGCCACCAGAGGGAGGTCAACAACCCCCACACCACACCCCCAACCCCCAAAATTCCACCCCTCCAATATTAAAATTCCTCACACCTTAAACACAGGACCCCACCCCACTTCTCTGTCCATCAATATCTTCACGCCCCACTCCCTCCCACATAGGGGGAGGGGGGGCGAGGCAATGTCTCAGCCTTTATCTAGTCTTTTTGAATGTTGGTAAAAATAGTGCCCTCCATTGGGGGTACAATCTCCCAAAGTTTCATCAGATGTTAATAAGATTTAAAAAAAAGTTATAGCCATAAATATTTTTTTCAGTTTTTTCCCTTTGTTTCAAAAACAAAAAATCGCTTTTGTTTCTATATTCATTATTATTATTTATCATTTTTTGTTGCAATAACAATAATGAAAATGACAATTTCATTATTCTTATTGTAATAACGAAAATGACATGCACACCCCATAAAGTTAGAATGGTCGCCAGTCGGCGCTGTTCAATGACAGTTTGCTGACGCCTTAACTATTTATTTATTTAGAAAATTTGTATCCCACCCCTCCTGCCATAGCTAGACCAGGGCGGCTAACAACAATAAATGTATAAAAATACAATAAAATAATTAAAATATTTTAACTAAATATTTTAATAAAACAATAATAAAAAACACAAAACCCAAACTCCACCCTCCCCAATCCACCATCCCCATCCACCCCATCACTCCTCTCCCTCACCAAATGCCTGACGGAACAGCCAGGTCTTACAATTCCTACAAAAATTTGGGAGGTCTGGGGCCAGACGGGCCCCCACCGGGAGGGAATTCTAGAGGCACGACGCAGCCACCGAGAATGCCCTATCCTGCGTGGCCCCCCAGGAAACCTGAGGGACAGCCAACAAGGTGCCCCAGAACGACTGCAGGGGACGGTCTAGGGGCCGGGGAGTGAGGCGATCTCGCAAGTAGGCAGGGCCCAAGCCACGTAGGGCTTTATAGGTCAAGACCAACACTTTGAATCAAGCCCGGAAGACTATAGGCATCCAGTGCAGAGATTGGAGTACTGGTGTAATGTGAGCCAGGCCACCACATTCTGCACCAGCTGCAGCTTCCGAGTCGTCACCATAGTTAGCCCCACATAGAGCGCGTTACAGTAGTCTAACTGAGAGGTAATAAAAGAATGGATGATGGTGGCCAGGTCCAGAACCGAAATCAGCAGCCAAAGCCGCTGCACTGGATGTAGCTGGCGGAAGGTACTCCTCGCCACAGCCCCCACCTGGACATCCAGGCGGAGGTGCACATCCAGGAGCACCGTCAGGTTCCACACCTGGGAAGTCAGTGGAGGACAGATCCCATCAATCAAGGGAGCCATCACATCCACCGACTTATCCACTAACATCACCTCCATCTTGTCAGGATTCAATCGCAGTCGATTAGTCCTCATCCAGTCCCTCACAGCTGCCAAACACTGGGGTAAGCACCGAGACAGCCGGGCCTGGGTTGGTTGAAAATGAGAGGTACAGTTGGGTGTCATCTGCATACTGATGACACCTCACCCCGAACCCCTTGATCACCTCACCGAGCGGCTGCATATACACGTTGAACAGGAGAGGGGACAAGACAGAACCCTGCGGGACCCCACACGAGAGGTCTCGGTATGAAGAAAAACAGTCACCAAGTACCACCCGCTGGGTTCTCCAGGTCAGGAATGAGCAGAACCATTCAAGAAAGATCCGTCCCACCCCCGCACTGTCCCGTAGGTGCGTCACCAACATCTCATGGTCAACGGTATCAAATGCAGCTGAGAGATCTAATAGGACCAATAGGGTCGAGTGACCCCGGTCCTTTCCACGGCGGAGATCATCTACCAAAGCCGTAAGTGCTATCTCAGTACCATGACCCGGATGAAAGCCAGACTGAGAAGGATCAAGATAATCAAGATGGTCAAGATGCCCCCGAAGTTGCTGAGCCACTACCCATTCAATAACCTTCCCTAAGAAGGGAAGGTTAGAGACAGGCCAATAGCTGTCGGGGGAGTCAGCATCAAGCAATGGTTTCTTGAGCAGAGGCCGCACCACCACCTCCTTGAGGCAGCCCGGCACTCTGCCCTCCCGCAGGGAGGCATTGACCACCCTGGCCAACAACAGCCCCATTGCCTCCCAGCAGCTCTTAGCCAGCCGAGACAAGCATGGATCTAGTTCACAAGAGGTGCCTCAAACCGCCCCAAGCACATCCACCACATCAGTGGGTGTCACCGACTGAAAGTGATCCCACAAAATCTGAAAAGTCGGGACATCTACAACCTCTACCTCCTCCACTGTATTAAGTGCAGCATCGAGGCCTTGGTGAATATGAGTGATTTTTTCCGCAAAGTAATTCGCAAAAAAGTCACAGTGGGCAGATGATGACTCAACCCCAGGGTTGAGGGAGGCCGGACTGACCAGCCCCCCACAACCCGGAACAGCTCTGCCAGGTGGGATTTTTTTGGACACTATGAGGGCAGCAAAAAACTTCCTCTGTGTTGCCTGCATAGCCATGGCATAGGCTCGTAAACTAGCTCTATGTCACAATCTGTCGGCTTCAGCATGAGAATGATGCCATCGTCGCTCCAACCGTTGTCCCTCTTGCTTCAGCATCCGCAGCTCCTCGGAAAACCAAGGAGGTCTGTGGAGCCTCCACCTGGGCAACGGACACCTGGGAGCTGTTTGATCAATGGCCTCCGTCAGCAAGGTGTTCCATAGCTTGACGAGGTCATCGATGAAACAGTCGTCGAGGTCAGAGGGTAAGTCCCCCACAGCACCTAGAAACCACACTGGGTACAACAGTCTCCGGGGGCGGACCATCCTAATAGGTTCCACACCCTTCCAGGGGCAGACGTGCTAGAAGGGAGGTCTGCAGGGGGTAATGATCCATCCATGACAAGGGCACAGTTGATATCTCCCCCAGTAACGGAGCACCCGCCTCAAGGCCAGTGCAAAACATGAGGTCCAAGGTATGTCCTCCAAGATGTGTTGGGCTGATGACCCTCTGGGACAGGCCCATGGTTGCCATGGCGGCCATGAACTCATGCTCGGCTTCCTTGAGAACCATGTTGGCATGAATTTTGAGGTCCTCCGAGACTATCGTCTTTGGGGACCGCAACATCACCTCCAACACAGCCTCTGCCAGAGCATGCAGGGAGGTTACTGTACTGGTAGGTGCACGGTATACCAGCAACACTCCTAAACTGTCCCCCGCCAAATCAAACACAAGATGGAGACCTTCAATGTCTACCATGGATCACGCTGGATATCTCCTCGCAGACCACCCCTCTTTAAAAATCACAGCTACACTGCTCCCCCCATCCCTCCGACCGTGACTGGTGTTGTACGGAATACCCGGCTGGAACAAGATCAGCCAGAATAGGCCCCGATTCATTGTCCAGCCAGGTTTCCGTAATGCATGCGAGATCGGCAGCATAGACCAGGATTACCTCCTGGACCATTGTTGCCTTATTTGCCACCGACCTCGCGTTTAACAACACCAAAACCGGGCCGGGGGCCCCCTGACCAGGTTCCACCTGCTAAACTGCTGGTGGAGGGGTGAATGGGATGTGCACTGGGCACCTTTCCCACCTCACCACTCCTGCTCCCCTCCCCCTGAGACCATACCTCCCCTGGCCTGTCATGACCTCTATAGTCACAACCTATAGAGCCAAAGCTGCGGCTCTATAATACATCTCATGCACATTAAACTCGTATTACTTTGATAGATAGGTTATATATCATGGGTACATTTATCTAAGTCTATTAATTCTATTCAAACCAATGTATAGTTAAACATAACTATGTGTGTGAGAGAATGGGTCCTGATTGGGTCCTGAGAACTTTAGGCAAGTCTACTACTCAGTGTTTCAATTTTTCTCATCTATAGAATATATACAATACCTACCTACCTACTACATGAGGTAGTTAGGAGATTTGAAGAGGTAACTAATGTTTCCACTGTCTTACCACATGCTACAGCAGTTGAGACATCATAACACCTTTGTTGTAACCCACCTCCCTCATCCTGGATTACCACCTGCTACTCCTGGCAGCTTTTCTTGAATGCCTGAAAGCACCCCTACACAGCAGCCCTTCTGTAGTTCTAGTAGGTAAAATAGAGCTCAAAGAATTTGAAGGGCAGTGCCTACTTAGAGGTCATTCTAACATTTGGGCAAGTCTTTACCACTCAGTGTTTCAATTTTCCATTGATTTAGACCATTGTAGTCCACTCTCACATTACTGCTAAATGCTACCTAAACTTGATGAGTGGATTTTAGTAGCTCTTATAGGACATTACCTATCATCCCCTTCCAAAGGAATATGTCTTTTTTCCCAGTAACAAAAGTGAACCACTCCCCCCACACATGCTCATATGCTGCTAGCAGATTAAGTAACTCAAACCCCATCTTTCTTTAGAAAAACTACACTATTTACATTAGACAATTACAGCAGACATTTTAATGAATTTTTCCATGTATATGAATCAATTTCTTTTTAGAAGGGTATGGTATAACGTACTTGTGTGAAATGCACACCAAAGGAAACAAATAGGAATTGTTAGAGTTCACAGAGTCCAAAGGTTTTTCACCTGACCAAATAATTTTCTTCATGATTGCAGGCCTGTCAGGGAGTTTTCTATCCCAAGAGGAGTTAACAGTTTCACGTACTGTGGAAAAGCAAATATCATCGTTACTGGGGGTAAGTGAATGCTCACCCTAGTCTCAAAGACATGGGGATGTTTCTTAATGTTCTTTGAAAAACAGAATAGTTGGTTTCTAGATTTTTATTTAAAATACAATAAACCTTTTAATACTTTAGCATTTTACATAATTGCATAGGTTTTAAACTCTTTGTAGCAGGGACTGCCATTTCATTATCTGTGTGTGTAAGGGTATGGGAGATGGAGCAATCATCAGGAATTGGAGCCCCATCAGGAACAGAGCCAGGATCGAGGTTCAGGCTGGCAGAAACAGATGATCTCGGGGACTAGACAAGTCAGATCCCACTCAAGGCAGGAACAAATACAGGCAAGAACAGGGTGGCTTAGATTAGGAACAGGATTGCACCAAACAGGAAGAAGCACGTTAATCCATCAAACTTCCTGTTGCTGCTCAGTGGCTTTTCTCTAGCCAGGCAGCCAATGAGGCAGCTGGGGGACAGGGGGTGTGACAAGGAATTGAAACCAGAAGCCTACTGGGCAGGTACCAGTATGCAGTCAAGGTGAGGCAAATGCAATGGTGCTGTAGAGCTGATCAATGGCATAAAGCCCCAGAGATGCTGGCTCAATGCCCAGCCCCTGACCGTATGACAGTTTTTAACATAGTAGAGCTGTAAACACAGATTGAAGCAGTACTAATACTTAATCCTTGGACACTGACTCCCTGGCCATCTATTAGCCTGTCTCTAACCTTCCCTTTTTATGGAAGGTTATTGAATGGGTGGTTGCCTGACAGCTCAAGGCTCATCTTGATGCCTTGAGCACAACCTTGTATAGGTTGTCCTGTTCTGCAAATAAAAACACATACTTGATCACTGATTGCTTTCCATTTACAGGTGACGATAAAGTCCTTCGTTTATGGCATCCCAGTATAAACACCAAGCCAGTAGGGAAGCTGATGGGGCACTTATTTAGCATCATGGAGATAGTCACCAATGAAAAAGATCAGCACATTATTAGCCTTTCTACTGCCAAGGTAACCTACAGTTCCTTAACTTCTTGCAGACTAACTTCATGTTACTTGTGCTGAGAGTCTGGATCTTTCCTTTTTAACATTTTGTTACAGGTTATTTTTCATTGCAAATAACGTACTGAGTCTGTAATTCTTCCAGTTGGTTGATTAAAAAAACAGTTCTGTACAATAAGATGAGGATTGCTATTTGACATATTGGCATTTTGTCTGAGGCTGTAGCCACACTACAGACTCACTCTGTGGGAGAATGTGTAGCTGCATGAATCTCCCTGTCCTGCATTCCATACATCCCAGGGTGATCAGTAACATGGACAGCAGCTTACCCTGTCATGAGCATGTAAACATGGCAAAAGAAGCTCCTCTCCTTGCCGTGCTTTTTGCCACATGATTGTGTGCTTGCCAATGAAGCTGCTCTCTTCGCTGGCGGCTTCCCCTGGAAAGTGTGGAAAGAAGGGCAGAATGAAGGGTGACTCCTAGGGATGTGTGAACAGAACGGGGTTCGGATGTTCAGCCGTTCAGTTTGAAAATCGAGTTTGAGTTCAGTCATTTGGTTCGGAAACCAAGTTCGGGTTCAATCGTTAGGTTCGGTTGAATGTTCGGCAGAGTTCGGACCCACCATGAGGCTTGGGCAGCAGAACCGCCAGCTCGTCTCTCTCTATACTGGCTGGGTTCTCCATTTCTAGTTGCAATCATGGCAGGCGGTGGCTGGCTAGCTGGATGGCCACTTGAATCATCACCGGGCAAGGCTACTTGTCCAATTTTCAGAAGAGTTGGTTGAGATCTGGCGAGTAGGATGCCGGCCTGCAATGCCCAGCCCCATATGGGTACCGTGCCAGCCACAAAGCCCTGGCTGGGCTTCTTCCCAGCCTGGAATGTAGGCCCCAGAGCCCTGAAGGTGGGACCTGGGGCTGGAGTGGCTGGCTGTTTCTTGATGCAGTGGAATGACAGCTCCCTGTGAGCAGAATGATGGCCCCAGAACCCTGATGGTGGGTCCTGGGACTAGAGTGGCAGCTTCTAGAGGATGCGGATGGACAGCCTCCTGTGCCTGTAATGTAGACCCCAGAACCCTGACAGTCGGTCCTGGAGCTGGCGTGGCTGGCTGTTTCTTGATGCGGTGGAAAGTGAGCGGAATAACGGCCCCAGAACCCTGACGGTGAATCACGTGGACACCCAGTAGCAGACATTGGGTTGCACGGTCTCAAAACCCGTGGCATAGCAGAGGCAGCAGAGGCAGCAGCAGTAGACATTGGATTGCCCAGTAGCAGAACCCGTGGCACAGCAGAGGTGGCATTGACAGCAGCGGCAGACATTGGATTGCCAGGGCACAGTACCTGTGACACAGCAGACAGCAGCAGCAGAATTTGCCTGTGCCCAGCACCCATGGAGACAGAATGGTAGGATTTGCCAGGGAAGAACTTCCATACAGCAGCAGATGGCAGCAGCAGAATTGGGTGGTGGCACATTTGGATTTGCCAGGGCAGCACCCATGGACCAGCAGACAGCAGCAGCGGGATTACCAGGCCAGTGGGGCACATCACCCACGGTTGCCAGGGCAGGCAGACAGCCACCTTGATATGAGAGGCAGGCAGGCTGGGGCAGGGTTCGAGCTTTGCCCACAGGGTGGACAGACAGACAGCGTGGCATGAGAGGCAGTAGGGAAGGCAGGCTGGGACCTTGGCAGGGCACTCAGATAGGCTGGCAAAGATTGTGCAATGTCGTTTTTGTTATTGTCAATACCGATACCGATTTCAAAGATTTTATTTTCGGTATCATCGATATCGTTTGGTCTCATCATCGCACCAAAAACCGGAAACAGTACTTCGAATGCATGTGTTCTGTCTGACTTGTGTGAAAAATTGTTTGTGTTTGTGGTTGTGGTTGTGGTTGTGGTTGTGGTTGTGGTTGTGGTTGTGGTGAAGGATGGAAGGTGGGGAAAAAATGAAGCTGAGGAAGGTCAAGGTGGAGGAGGAGGAGGAAGACCAGCCTGGACCATCTGTTGAGGTGGTAAGGTCGGCTCCTCACCAGAGGAGGAAGAGGCCAGAGGAGGTGCCACTGCTGCCAGTTTTGTAAAATTAATTTTTGTTATTGTTCCATATAACTTTGAGGACAAGAATACTACTATCCTTTAGAGTGAGCTTACTGGCGTGCAGGTGGGTGGGTGGTGGGCAGTCAGGCACAAACAGTGGGCATCCGTGGGTGGCAGCGGATGGGCAGGATTTGCAGGTGTCTTATTTATGGGTCTGCCAGAGAGGGGGAGGGGGGCTCTTCCAACAGTCAGGCACGAGCCGCAGCACCCACCCAGACATGTGCCAGCCAACCCTAGCACCCCAAGAAGGGCAGGATTTGCGCGTGTCTTATTTATGGGTCTGCCAGAGAGAGGGGGGGATGGGCTTGGTGGCTGGCACCCCTACTTGGCTGGGCATTGCAGGCTTGCATCCTACTTGTCGGATCTCAACAAGCTCTTCTGGCCTGCACCGGGTGACGCACCACTGACAGTGCTGATGGGAGGGGCAGAACATGGTGGCGACACAGCTCTCAGAGGGACAGCCATCGCCTCAGCACCAGACATCTCCTCCACAGGACTAGTATCTGTCTCGCTGTCCCCATTCTGAGATATGTCTCGCAAAGGTGAGTACTGGGACCCTGAGGCTGATTGACTGCCCATGCTGCTGCCACTCTCCCTGTTCCCCCAATAGCAGCAGCAGCTCATGCTGCTGCTGCTGCTCCTCTCCCTGCTGCCATTGCCCGGGGATCGGGCTCTGCCTCTAGCAGCCGGGGTGGGATCCACCAGCCCTGGACTGCTGGGGATCACATGAATAATGGGGGACATTGGCGGCCCATGATGAACATCCGACCCTGAAGCACCTGCACCCGCAGCAAAGACAGCCACATCCTCCTGGACTGCAGGTCTTCCAGTGCCCTGCGTGGCAGTGGAGGACGCTGGCAAGAGGTGATGCTGAACCACACCCCTAGTGCTGGGAGCCTCTGAAGTCTGTCTCCCAAAATCAGGCCTGTGCAGTTTGGGGCATGGTGATGGGCTCGGGCTGCTGCCACTCTGCTGGCATGGCCCCTACCACCTCTGCCATGTGCCCCATTGCCCGCCTTACGGCCAGACCGGCCTCTCCTGCTTCCCTTCTCCATTTAATTCCCCGGGAGTACAGGTTGTGCTCTTGTTACAAAGGAGAAGTAGAGACAACTGATCATTTTTTATTATGATGCCCATACTTTGAGGCACTTAGGGAGGTGTGAATAACTCCTCTGCTCTCTGGGGAGTTGTCTCCCTATGAACGGAGCGATATGTTTTTGTTTCTACTTGCGAAGTAGAGGAGATGATGGCCTTGGCATCTTTTACCTACTTGCCTTGTAGGATAAGGCAGATGATCCAGGGTAAACTATTAAGAGGGAATATCATGAGGCCAGGGGCTTCCCTATGAGAATTAGTTTAACCTAGCTGACCCAAAATATGGATACTCTTCCCCCTGTGAGAATGTTGTAAGAAATCCCACCTCTTCTAGGAATTATATCCAATCATGGCTTAATGGCTATCCGTTCCCCCAAACCAGCTTATTTCAGTTATGCTTATTTTATGTATTGCTGCTATTTTGACAAGGATATGGCAGAAGTTATTTGCTAAATTAATATTAAACTAGTTTAATCTGGTAGTTGCACTTGGATGGTTGGAAGGAGCTACCATTGATACTTATATCATATACATATGTGATAAACTTGGAGGGCTGGTAAGAATTAAAGTATTAAAGAGATAAATAATTCTCTGCTGAGTGACGACAAATATTAAATCGTATTTTATTATTTTAGTTAAATGAGGAAATGTGGAATTTTATTTTGTCTATGGTTGTTAGCTGTAGGGCTATGGCGGGAACCAGTAGCAGTATTAAGGTAATAATAATAAAGCTACGATTGATAGATGAGAATAGCCACTGCCTGGTTTTTGCTCCTATTTTGTAAGTAGGGTGCAGTAATTAGTAACATTTTGTATCTTCTATTTTATATTATCTTTATATTACTTTTTGTTATGTATGTTTTTTGTATGTTGTTTGTCTGGCCCATGGCGAGAGCCACTACACTAACTCTAACTGCTATTAACTACTATTCTAAAATCTATGGAACTAAATGGAATATTATAGGCCTAGTCCTACAAACACACTATAAAATATTAAAACTGAATAACTACACACTGTTGCTATCTCTATAACTAAGCTAACTCCTATAACTATCTAATACATACATACATATTTATCCATGTACTTAATAAAATTTTATATTATAAGTTTTTTTTTAAAAGTATTTATATTTTTTTCTTCCTTTGCCAATAGATTAAAATAAATGAATTTACACCCTAAAGCGTGACTTATGCGACAAAGGTAGAACATTGTTAGATCCGTGATCCTGATTGGCCTGGTATATGTTGCCTTTTCATCATGTTGGTAGACCGCTTTGAGTCAATTTTATATGTGGTGTTAATTATTTGTGTTGTCATGTTGTGTGTTGTTGGTGATGTGGCTAACTATAATAATAAGCTTTGATTGAGTCTCTCTCTCTCTCTCTCACTCACTCACTCACTCACTCACTCACTCACACACACACACACACACACACACACACACACACACACACACAGGGATGGGGGGGAACACAGACAGCTCACAACAAACAACACAGGGAGGGGCACAAAACTGAAATGAAACCTAAATCAATCTAATCCTACTCTAAATAAATCCAAAAACGGGGGAAGGGGATTAGGGATGGAATATATAGTGGGAGGAGGGAAGGATTCAATGGAGGGTAGGGAGAAAGAACACAGGGAGGGGTAAAAAATAACACCTAAATCTATCTAATCTAATCTAAATAAATGAAACTATGAGGTAAATGTGTGGGAACGGGTGAAATAGGAGGAGGATGGCAATGGATTAGGAATACAAACTGCTGGGAGAGGGAGAGTTCTGAAAATGCCTGCTGACAGGATCAGTGGCTATCTCAGAAGGAGTTGGAAGGGGGGAGGGCAATTACTTTTGTTACTTGCTGGGCCCGCTTTACCACAAGCCCCATTGGCTCCGTGCAGCCTAGCCCATGGCCAATCGCAGACTGTGAAGCTAGTGGTCTGAGGGAAAAAGGGATGGTGATTGGGCAGGCTGGCTGCTACTCCAAGCCTCTCCACCCCTGGTGCCTGGCAGTCTGCTCCTCAGCTCCCCCCCATCCCTGGGCCTGTCAGTCACGTTTTTGCCGCCCGAAATCATCCAAACTCATCCGAACGTGGCCAAACTGTTCTGTCGTTTTCAAGTTCGGATCAAGTTTGGTTCGGTCGGTTAGGGTTCGGTTAGGTTGTTCTGTTCGGTCGTCCGAACGGACCAAGTTTAGTCTGAACTCCGAACGTTTGAACCGCATTTGCACATCCCTAGTGACTCCACTTCACAGCAGGTTCCTAGGGTGGCATTGCTTGAGAGGTAAATAATTCTGGTGTAGGTTTGTGCACATCTATATACTAAAAGCCTGAGCTGTTTATGGTTAGAGGCTTAGCTTTCATAGGTGCACTATGAAAAATATAACTTATATGGTACTGAATTAAAGCCCATGACCTGTAGTTTTGAAGAAAAATCACAGAATGTCAAAAAGTTGATTAGTTTAATCACAATCATGGAAAGAAAGCACCACAGAAGGCAGGCACTCTGTCTACCTTGCCCTGCTTAAAAGAGGGAGCCCTCTGGTAGACGACTGCAGGGTGAACAGGATCATTTTCCCTGACTCGCATCAACTACATGTGCTTTTTTGGTGCATTTGTCCAGTAGGTGGTACAGCTGCCATGATTCAGAATTCTTTTCACAAGTCTCTGGCATGCATAACACACAGGACCACTACTTTCTGTGTAATTCTGTGACAGGGTTATGAAAGCAACGTGTATGTAACACACATGCATTGTGGTACACACATACATTGTTGTACTTCTGAAACCATTATGTAAAACATGACAAGTCTGGTGGTGGTAGGGAGTTGTCTAGAAATGCTGAGTCTACTGAGGGGAAAATTTGTATATGGGAACAATATAAAGAAAAGTTAAGTTTGGAATGTAGAAAAGAGAAGGTGATTCCAAAATAAGGCTGCTTGCACAAGAGATTGGGGGGGCAGGCTACCATGAGCCACAATCACAGCGGGGGGGATCATGGAAGGCTCTGCTTGTGTGCATGTAGGGTTTAACGTCATTAGCCTATTTCTGCCCTGGTTTCACTCATGGGAGGCGAGGCTGGATTTTGAGCTTCCCATGATTGCCCTGCCACTGTTTTGGCTCTTGGCACTTTCCCCTTTTCTTGCCCACCACCCCTGTCTCATGTGCAAGCGGCCTTCAGTAGCTTCCAGAAACAGAAAAAGGGAGAATCTTTTGGGAGCCATCACAAAAGTATTTAAGGAGACAAAGGACACTTTTAGATGTGCCTCCAATCTTCGCGGACTTCAAAGTCAATCTTGCACAGGTGAAGTTTAGACATGCCTCCCCGCACCGGAGGTTGCCCGGCTGTCATTGGAAACAGCGGTGCTAGGTGGTTCGTGCATTCTTTTGAAAACTGGACTTGTCAAACTAAGGAGTTCCTTGTTGGGCGAGGCCGGAGCACATGACTGGGCACCAGCACTGCCTGCCTGCTGGCACTACCCTGGACAGAGGGTGTGGCTCTCGGGGCCAGTGCTACCTGTGTACTGGTGCTATTCTGACTGGAGGTGAGTTTCTTAAAAGAGTGGGTGGACGGACACCTATGGCACGGTGTGACACTGCCTACAGTAAGTCTTTGCATAGTCAGGACCGCAGCACCACCTTCTTTAAGCAGACTCGCACATGGCCTTCCTTTGTGCTCTTTTATTTAGTGTTAAATTGCTAATGACAAAATACATTCCAATTTTGGCCCCTGTTCGCTTGGGCTGTTTCGATGAGTGACCCCTTCCCTGGGGCTCCTAGCTTGCCTCACTAAGGTGGGCTTCTAGCTCCCAGTCCTCTTTTCCCTCCTGCTCCCTCTCTGGAACACTCCTGGGTGGTCTAGCCCAACTGAAGCTCAGTTTTAAAAAGGCTCCGTCCTGCTCAACTGGAGCCAATTAAGATTAGGATCAGGTATGACTACGACACTTTCCCACCAGAGTCTGGCTCTCATTAGGGCTGTAGTGGAATGTTGTAGTGGTAGCTATTTCTGCCGGAAACAGCATTTCCGCAATTAGTGGTACGGTATGGCAGAGGCTTTCATTCCGCTAGTTTCATTCCGCTACTTCCGCAGTTCCGCTAATTTCATTCCGCTACTTCCACAGGCTTCGCAAAATAGCAGAAACATGACATTTTTGCTACTTCCGCCATTCCGCCAGTGCCACAAAATAGCGGAACAGCGGTTTTCTGACAGTTTCCGCAATTTTTCCACAATTCTGCAATTTGCAGAATGCCGACGGAATTAGCGGAATGTCCACAGAAAGGCCGCGGTGTGGCGCTGGCAATTCCGAAATGGCAGAATGGAATCGTGGCGCGGTAACAGCTGCTGCCACATCAGCCCTAGCTCTCACGTGCATTGACCTCAGCACCCTGCCACAGCTTCTATTGTAAGGAAAATTGAATTAAAATTACTCAAAAGCAGTAAGGCTGCTTTTCTCTTTAAAGTCATTTCCCCCGTTCTGCCAAAAGCCTGAATGGTTTAGGATGAAATAGTAAATTACTTCCATAACCATGTATGAAAGGCCGCTATTCTCTTCTCCTGAGGTGTTCTGGTGCTGAAATTGTACCTGACAATGAAAAAAATCCCCTGGCTGACTTTTTCCCAAAGGCTGTTTCCTTCTATTTGCATCATCTGCCTAACTTGATGATACATTTTATATCTCAGGCTGTCTGTAGTTTGAGGAAAATAAACTCAAGGTGTGTGCGTGTGCGTGTGCATGCGTGTGCGTGCGCCAATTAATCACTCAGATTTTAAAGATAATGTATTTACCAGTATAATTAGGGTGATGGTAAATTTTGGGTGCAGCTACATGAACTCGGCAGGACTGAACCCCCGCACCTCCTGGAGCGGGCAATTGCAGCTGCCACACTTCAGGGCCAGTGCAGAGAGCAGAGCACATGGTACACCCCTCCCCCCCCATGAAGAAACCGGGTGGGCCACAATTGGAAGTCCTGCCATACCCCGGGGCAGTCTGAGGCACTGGACGTATACTCAGTCCCCCAGCCCACCTATTATCCCACCCCAGCCGTATTATGGCTGTGTGGGAATGGCAAAAGCGTCCACCATTCAAAGCCTCATGGCAGACATCGCTGCAGGGTGGGGCAGACAGGGACTGGGCCCACAAGCAGCAGCATGGTACTGTGATTTGGACAGCCTTCCCCCACTTTGAGTATGGCTGCTATGCGCTGCATCCTGAGCCTTTTTCAGAGAATGCAGGGGGTAGCAGCCAGATGCCTGCCTCACTCTGGTTTGGGGTGAACATGAGCCACCGCATCTCGTGGCAACGGTACCCAAATTGAGGTAAGGCTGCCCAAATCACAGTACCGTCTCATGTGCCTGTACCCTTTCTTAAAAGTCCCTTTTGAATTGTATTTTGAGAAACCTCTCTCTCTACTCCCTCTCTCTCCCCCTCTGTTCAAGCTCATCTCATCAACTGTCTCTCTGACATCTCTACCTGGATGTCTCAATGTCTACTCAAACTCAACATGGCTAAAAACTGAACTCCTTATCTTCCCCCCTCATCCTTCCTCTCCTTCCTCACTGTCAATAACTATTGATGGAGTCACCATCCTGCCTGTCCCCCAAGCCCGTAGCCTAGGCTTCATCTTTGACTCACCCCTTTCTTTTAAACCCTACATTGACTCTGTTGCTAAATCCTGTCGCTTCTCCCTCCATAACATTGCTAAGATTCGCCCTTTTCTCTCTGTCTCGTCTGCCAAAACTCTTGTTCATGCTCTGGTCATCTCTCGCCTCGATTACTGTAACCTCCTTCTCACTGGCCTTCCCCGGTCTCACCTTTCTCCCCTCATCTCTGTCCAAAACTCTGCTGCCAGGGTCATCTACCTCGCCAGTCGCTTCGACCATGTGCAGCCCCTCCTCTCTTCGCTTCACTGGCTTCCCCTTCCTGAACGAATCCTGCACAAGCTCCTAGTCTTCACCTATAAAGCTCTTCACAACCTTGCTCCCCCCTACCTCTCTGCACTTATCGCCCTCCATACTCCAGCCCGTGCACTTCGCTCCTCCTCTGTCCCTTCTCTCACCCTTCCACGCCTTCCCTGCTCCCCTAAGCGCCTTCGTCCCTTCTCACTTGCTGCCCCCCATGCCTGGAACTCCCTCCCTGTCCACATCCGCCTTGCCCCCTCCCTTCATACCTTCAAATCTCTCCTTAAAACTCACCTCTTTCGCTCTGCTCTGTCTGACTCTTTATCCTGCTGAGCCACTATTCCTATACCTACGATCGGTTTACCCTTATCCTTGCAACATGGACCTGCCTGCTGTCATTCTCATCGTAACCAAGCCAAGTACGTGCACTTGAGACCTCGCATCTTCATGAATGTTAGACCCCTTGTCTCTCCCTCTGTTCCCCTTCCTATGTCTCTCCCCCAGCTCCTGTCTCTCAGATTGTAAGCCCTAGGGGCAGGGACCGTGTCTATTTTATTACTTTGTAAAGTGCCAGGTACACTGCTTGCGCTATATAAATATTTGTTAATAATAATAATAATAAAAACCTCTGTGGTATTCTCTCCCACCCCTTTGGGAGTAACCCCATAAAGCCCCAAACTACCCCATTCGCTGGTTTCGGTTTCCACCAAAATACACTCTATAAATAGAGTTGTAGAAAATAGTCAAGTCAAATTTTATTAATAATGACGTGTCCAAAGGACTTAGCCTCGAATCCTGCAATACACAAGAATGTTTCCTAAATATACAAAAATTAAAACTGATAAGCAAACTTAAATCACTAGCTACCAGATCCCTAATTAAAACATGGATTCCTATTAAGACCCAAGCCCGACAGATGTGTATTCATACAATAAATACAAAATCGACAAAACAAAATTACAAGGCCTTGAAATTTAGGAACTTATTTCTAATAATGATAGAAAATGACAGAAACATTGTAGAAAATACACAATGTTGCCTAAGTCCTGCTCTTCCTTCAGCTGCATCTTTGGCTGCAGTCCTTTCAGTGTTCCTTGCTTCAGCTAGTAGCTCACGTTGTGAGTAGGACTGCCATCTCCCACTGGAAGGAAACTCGGAGTGGGAAGGACCATGTTGCCCCTCTTTTTGACATAACTCCTTCCCTTAGAGAGCATTGTGACATCACAGCACTCTGTAGGGACAGCAGGACCATGTCAGAAAGGGGGCAGGGAAGTTCCTATGATCCATCCTCTTCCTGACATACTGGCCCCTAGAAGAGCTGATTCTCAAGGCTAGCCATGGGTGTTACTGACTGACTTGGGGAAATCAAGACTTCCCCTGGAGCACTGGGTCAAAATCTGAAATCTGCATGGGATTCGAGAAGGTGGCAAACCAGTTCATGGCACTCCCTAGCCATGGTAGTTCCTCTGACCGAGTTCTCTGACCTAGCCCTTCTCTAAAGTATTTGGCAGACATGGATCGGGGGTGGGTAATGTTTTCTTGTTAGGGTTTGGGGTGGGTTTTTAAAGGGATTCTATGTATGCTTTTATATGCTTTTCTATTATAAGCCACCCTGAGGGGTATTAAATCTGAATAAATAGATTAAGATTTTATTGTTTAACCCAGAGGTTTTTACAAACATAAATAAAATAAAATAAAATAAAAATAAATTAATATAGTTATTTAAACATATATATAGATTCAATACAATACAATGCCATTAGACACTCGAGCTAGATACAATAAAGATCGTAATGATAGTAATAAGAAGTCTCATTAGACAGTCCTTTAATCCAAGAATGGAAATATTCCAACTAGGAATTTAACTAGGTATGATTTATAATTCTAGTTTCATGGCCTCATTTCCCCTCAAAATATTGGGCACGAATCTGGGAGACTCTATTGCAAAAATTAGCAACCGCCCTAGATTTAATTGAGTCTACTGGGTTGAAAAGATCCACTAGGGTCCGAAAGTCCCCTAGAGTAGACTCTACAGACAGAAATCTAGACAGATACTTCAGCCTAAGGGGCTGGTAAACCAGGCAGTACAATATCACATGAGTCAAGGATTCAACCCTCCTGGAGTCACAAAAAATACAGACCCTATCCTCCCAAGGAATACCGTCATAACGGCCCTCTAGTACTGCTGAGGGAAAGACATTTAGCCTGTATCTTGTAAAAGTGACACTACGCTGAGAGTAAGGCCATAGAAATATGTAGCCAGAGAGCTGTTGAGGAGTAAGCAACCCTTTATATAATGGAGTTTAATAAAGAATTTTCCTCTTGGAGTGTTTGGTCCATAATGCGTTGCTTAACCATAGAGGCCACTCCCATAAAGCCCTTAGCCAGTAGGTGCTCTCTGGAAAAGCCTAATTTGGCAAATTCCACTGCTATGGCCTTATCCCTTGAGGCCAAAAGGTTGTCCCCCAAAGCCGTCATAATCAGGGGGTTCTCTGTCCGCTTAAAGATTACTATTTTCAGCCAAACTTTAAGCAGAAGGAATTTTAAAGTGGAACTCAGTGGGAGACAACCAGCTTCGAGGTGCAACAACACCTGGAGAGTACCCCTTGGAACTGCCAATAATGCCCTAAGAAATTTACTCTGAACCATTTCTAATTTATTAAGCAACTTCAACCCCCATAGTGGGAATGCATAAGAAATGAGGCTCAAAACCTTAGCCTTAAACAGTTTCAGTGCTGGGGCAACCAGTCTGCCACCCTTGGTGAAATAAAATTTAAGCAATACCGCCACAGGTTTAAGGGCCGTCTCCCTCACAGCCCTAAAGTGAGTGTTCCATTTGAGATTTGAGGCAATTATGACCCCCAAGTATTTATAAGAATGAATCTGCTCTATAATGTTAGATTCTATATACCAGTACTGCCGGTGGACTCTGGGCCCGGCACTCACAATCATCGTTTTGGTTTTAGTAAAGTTTATTTCCAGGTGCTCCTGACTACAATAGGCGCTAAAATGCTTCATAGCCCTCAACAAGCCTACTCTAGTTTGTGATAGGAGGATAGTGTCATCTGCATAAAGTAATTCAGTTATCCTTTGATTGCCCAATTTAGGTGCATGAACATCAATTTCAGCCAAATGGGCAATCACTCCATTGAGGAACAAATTGAAGAGGGTAGGAGCTAAAATACGCCCCTGCCGAACGCCTCTTCGTACAGGAACACTATTCGTTAAATGATTCTGGGGGGTATAACAGACCTGTAGAGTATTGTTTGAGTGCAGAGCAATAATTAAAAACAACAATCATGGGTCTATGGTCAAGGCTTCCAACTTAAGCCAAATGCCGCTCGGAGGTTGATGAAACATAAATACAACTTGCTCTGGCGTTTGATATACTTCTCTAAGAGGGATGACACAATGACTATATGGTCAGTTGTTGAACGTCCCTGGATAAAGCCAGCATGCTCAGGTTCAAGAATCGATTTTATCTCCACCCACTCCTGTAGACGCCCCAATAAATATCTGTTATACAGTTTGCTGACAATACTTAGAAGACTTATTGGGCAGTAATTTGAAGGGAGAGAAGTATCTCCCTTCTTAAAAATTGGGCAGACAATGCTTTTACACCAGTCAGATGGAATACGACATGATGAATTAATTTGGGTAAATAGTGGGGCCAATACTGGGGGCTTTCCCTGATTTGAGATTGATAATCAGATGGCGAACCTCCTCCACTGTCACCTCCGGCCACTGTGGAAAAAGATCAATAGACGACAAAGAGATTGCACTGGCCAGAGGGCTTGGTGGGGCAAAAAGAGCTCCAAAGTGTTCTTGCCAGGCGGACCGGGGAAGAGGAGCCATCCCACCATTACCCAGCCTATCCTTAAAGTGTGTGCGCATCAAATTCCAAAAGGGCAGAGAAGATTTTTCATTTGAGGCTTTTTGTAGCTTGGCCCATAGATTTTCCTGGAAGCATTGCTTCTTCTGCAGAAGCAATCTATGGTATTCCCGTCTAGATTCAAAAAATCGGCTACGGAATAAAAGTGAGGGTTGTTGCTGCAGTGCCGAATAAATAAATAGATAACATTTTGAGGTCCCTATTTACCTTTCAGTCTTCAGTCCCAACCAAATCTAGTAGTGAAACTGGCCTGTGTAATCAGACGTTATTAAGGAGAGGGGACAATGATCTGTGTAAACCTCCATATCCATCTATTGCTGCAGAATTTGGGGTCCATATTTAGTAGGCCTTCTGCCTCTTTACCAAATTGGATTAAAAATGCCTTCTGAGATCAAAAGTTAAGGATTCTCACATACATGCACACATAGACTGATCACAGACATTCACCTTCTTTCCATAAGATAATGGTTCTCCAACCTTTTGGTTGTGTGACCCCATTTTGAGATCTAAATGTAATCCAACAACCACAGACAGCAACTATTGGTGTTAACAAATGTAACTCTGGGTGTTTTCATACGAGATGGTGCTGAGTGCCACCATGCATTAATCCTGCCTGGAGTGAGGACCCTTACTCTGAACAGGATTTGGCCCGACCACCAAACAAACATGATGACGGGCTGGGGAAAGGGTGGGGTGAAGTATGGACACACAGACATGTGACCCCGCCCCCACCCTCACGCTATCAGGAGGATCCTGCTCCCCTCCTTGATGGGCAGCCTATGAGGCTGTCCTAGCTGCCCAGAACCACCACGGACCCAGAACAGGGTAAGTGCATGTGGGCCAACACATGTAACAGTCTGCTTTACCCCAGACTGGAGTCCTTTGCATGGGCTGTAGCAGCGCTTTGCCCGGGCTGGGTTGTTCCTCAGGGATGGTCCTGAGGAACAGTGCAGTCTAAGCACCACCAGTGCCTGTGCAAACCCAGGTTCTGGCCCAAGGTAACATCTGGCAGCTGGTTTTAGGAATGACAGCACACAGATGTCCTCGTGGTTCAAAACATGGAAATCCATGGTATTCTCACATTTGAAAACACCCTCTGTCTACTGTGGTCCACCTGGGCCAGAGCCTTACCTGCTCATCTGTTAGCGGGCTGCCAGATGTGGGCCTGCTACAGCCCCGGACTGGGTATTTATTTATTTATTTATTTATTTTGTTTGAATTTATATGCCACCCTCCCCACAGAGGTTCAGGGCAGCTTACAGTCCATAAAACAATGCAATCCATACAATAAAAACTCCCACCCTCACCTCAAAACACACCATTTCCCCTCACAACCCAAAAACCTAACGAGCCCCTATTGTCGGGCGCCAAATGCTTTCTCAAATAAAAAAAGTTTTATAGCTTGGGCTCAGGCTCAGGTGAACCTCCCGGGAAAGGGAGTTTCACAAAACCAGTAGGTGCCTACCTAGGAATCATAGGCCTGGAAGGAACCAGGCTCAAAACCCAAGGACCGTCCAAGTGGGCCATAACGGGAGAGCGTGTTTGTTTGCACTGGCATCCTGGCCGCCGCCACACCTGGCCACCATGGATGCCTGTTATTGGTAGCCAGGGCTGCCCATCATGGTGAGGGTCAGGGTGCTGGCTTCAGTGTTGGGGTGGGGCCAGGCAGCTGCACGTCTCTTCTGGCTTCTCCTCGGCCAGGTTAATTGGCAGGAACATCTGTTCAGTTCCCTGATCTGAGCCAGCTGGGGGTGGCCCCCCACCCCCCAGGACATGTAACCGGCACGCCATCTGTACATATATTAACACCCAAGACAACGCACAGTGGAACAAATAGTAACGAGGACTGAGACCATATTTACAGATGACACGACTCCCATTTGGGCTCCAAACCTACAGTTTGGGAAGCGGGCTAAAAACTGTCTCTGAAGAAAAGATCTCTGTGGCTCATGCAAAAAAACCATCCTAATGGCCTTGTCTATTCCCAGAGACTGGAGAAATAAGCAGTCAAAAACTGAAATGCTCTAAAGATTTCTAGTACAGGAGATCTTGGGTCATTTTGGAGAATAAAAACTGCAAATCACTGTGTTACTTATTGTAAAGCGCTGATTAAAAGATTCTGGTGCTCAAGCTCCAGAAAACAAATTAACTCTTAAGATTTCTTGTCCCAGATATGTAAGACATAATCCCACAATAATCCTCTCCATATTACTTTCTAAAGTACAAATAAAGTCCATATTGGGTAGATAGAGTCTCGAACGATTACTCAAAAACTAATAGGTATTAGAGGGGTAGGTTAGGAAATGGATTCTAGTAGCTCATATTTATCAGTTAATCACAGCTGACAAGTTTTTCTTATATGTATTTTCTACACTGTTGACTTCATATTTAAAATGTTAAAACTGGAACTCGAAATTCTTAGATTTTTAAAATCTGTTTTCTTAAAAGTTTTAAACTAATATTTTCATTGTGAACTGCTAGAATTGGAAATATTTTTTGAATGTTTTGTGGGTGTTTCCCCCCTCCCTAAATCTGACAATGTTCTGTTCCCAATTAAACTTTCGTTTCAGAAAATTGAGTTCCAGTTTTAACATGTTTTGGTCAAAGGAAACCCAAAATGTCTGAAAAAATCAGTTGAAAATGTTCAGAAAATCAAAAACTTCTAACAAATTTTTTAAGGATTATTTTTATTTTTTTTAGAAAACTGCAACATTGCAATAAAAATAAATCAATCCTAGCATTTAATCAAGTGTGTAAGAAAAAGCCTAAGCCAAAGATTTTTGTCACCTGCTTCATACGAAGTTCAGTCTGACTGGACAGGACTTGAGAGGGAACTTAAACACAAAACATATTAATTTAGACATGCTTGAGATGCATGTACATACATTACTGGATGACTGTAGCACTAAACAGTAAAGGATCAATTCTAAGCTGAGTTACACAATCGCAACACTTCATTAAGACAACAACTGTTGAAGATCAAAACTAATTAGCTAATTTCTGATTAGCTAAATTAGCTGCTTTGTTTCCAAAAGATGTGAGGTTTTTATGTGCCATTTGTCCTAGGCTGGCTACCCAGTACATTAGTAAAGATTGCTATTTACCTTTTTAGAATAATCATGCAACATAAGCTTCCAAAACTGAAAATAAAATATTATTTTTGTTTGTTTATTTTAGCTTTTGCCAAAATGAACAATAAAATACATAAACTCAAGTGTAAAATCTACTGTCTGGCTTTACTGTAGTTATGAAGAAAAGTTTAATAACACTTCATTTTCCCATTTCTAAAAGCAAAAGGCAGGTGAAATTTTATGATGTTAGGGTATAGTATAAATGTCATTTTCAAAGTGCTTTCAGCTAGGGGGTGTGCACAAGGCCCCTAAGTTGTTTTCATTTTTTGTTGTTATTTGCATTATTTAAAAATGGCATTTTCGTTATTGTTATTAATGACAATGTTGTTTTTGTTATCGTTGGTATCGGTATTGTTTCAAACAAAGATTTTATTTTTGGTATCGATTCTGATAACATAATATATATATATAATATAATATTAGAACAATATATATAATAAAACAGACTAGCCTAAATACCTATATAATATATAATATATAATCTCTAACCTCTCTATATATGTACACAAGTAATAAATCTAAGGGAGACAGGGGAAGGGAAAAGGAAAACTATATTTTATCTAATCAATTATCTATATACCTAGTCTAATCTAATCTAATATATTTGTCTATAATATATATCTATATCTAATCTATACTACCTATCTATATATAATGTACAGGGGGGAGAAGGGCAGGGAAAGGGAGAAGATAAAATGTAGGGTATGAGAAAGGAAAGGTATGGGTAATACAATGAGGACTAGGGAGGATTTTTTGTGTACAAGCACCACAGTTTTGTAAATGCAACCTGACAAGCAGAGCTCTCACAGAACAGAGAGAAAAAGCCTGGACCTCCCATTATAAAGGGTTGCAGTGCTCTCCCCCAGAATCCCCTGATTGGTTGTGGGAGGCAGCAGGCATTGAACTATCACAGAGTGCCATGAGATTGCTGGGGCCTGCTTGTGCTGCTCATTGGCCAGCGATACAGTCATCAGATACTGCTGAGCTGCTCACCCCTCCCAATACAGGCACAGTTCAAGAGTTCAACCAGTTAGGGCTCCGATACGTCTGCTCCCTCCTCCCCTCTCCACGTTTTCCCTCCAAAACCCAAGTGCCACAGCACTAATAATGACAACAGTAACAACATTGTCATTTTTGTTATCATTGTCGTTATTCTCAATTGACGTTTTCATTATTGAAATAATTACAAAAATGACAATTTTCATTATCTTTATTGTAATAACGAAAACGACATGCACACCCTAAATTCTGCAGTCTCTCAATGAAGGAAGTAGTTATCCTATAACATTTAATCTGTTGCTTCCATTAGATTTCAGAACAGGCTCTTCACGGAGAATTGTTTTTGTTTCATCTTCTCTGTGGTAGTAAAATACAGTTTGTATTTTATGTGTTTATTTTGCACAAAGAAACTACCGCTCCTAAAAACTGCTACAAAGCATACTAATAAGCAGGGTCATCCTAGGCATGTGCAACATGTGCAGTCGCACATGGCCCCATGCCAGCCTGGGCCCCGCTCCTGCGGGCAGCAGCCCTGGCCCCTTATTTAAATTATGCAAATTAGGTCCCACACCGACACTTTGAGCATGACCCCGCATGGCCCTACAAATCCTGGGGCTGACCCTGGTAATAAGATTACATAGGGTGCAATTCTACATTGAAGTCAATGGGAGCTGAGTCAGTGGATGTTAACAGACGTTGCATTTGTCTACTGTAGCCCGGGAACTGCTGGCACATACGTTCACATGCCACCAGATGTGGGCCCGCTTCTGCCCAGGGGTAGGTAGGCAGCTGACCTGGCCGGGACACATCTCTGGAAAATCTCTGGAGTCTCATCCCAAGCCTAGGACTGCCCACCTGAGCCAATGTATGTCTGTTTGGGTCCCACCTATCCCCATCACAGGGTGGGGGCTGCCATGGCTGTGCATCATGGGGGATGAGGAGCAGGACTGGCCACCTGCACATCTGTTGCATTCCCCCCC
>QEPC01012364.1:390640-408114 GCA_003113815.1 Sphenodon punctatus
CCCCCCCCCCCCAGGTCATGCAGGTGGTGGGACAACTCTCCTGGTGGCAGGCAGATTTGTTTCATGCTGCATGCCGACCCAGAAAAGTGATGCGTGCAGTATTCCAGGCCGGGCCGAGGAGCTGCCTCGCTGTCTGCACTGCACATTTGTTTTCACTGGAAGAGGATTCCAGCCTTAGTGGAGGAGTAGGTGTAAGCCTGTAGGGAAGATTTGTGCTCTGATGGCTATTTCTTTAATTTAACATGTTTTATTTGGCACACACTATGCCTTTGTTCTCCTGTTGTGGAATAAAGGCAACATTCTTCATTAGATTATTCATAGTCCTCATAGCAAGGCTGAGCATGGGGTGTGTGCAAGTTGTGCATGTAGGTGTACACACACATTGTATGTGCTGTGCATACACTGCGTGACTCTTTGGACTGGCCCCAGTGTTGCCAACTCTTTTGATATTATTAGAAGGCTTTAAATATTTGGTAGTGTTTTTTTTTTTGCTTTAATCTTCAGCTCAGAGTTATGTGGCAGCATGAAAATCACAGCTCTTGTGTAAATTGATTTGTTCATGCAAGTAGGTGATATGAGACAATAACCCTAACTCTAGCAAGACTTTGACAGATGGGAGTGAGAGACAAGAGATGAAATTAGGCCTGAATCAAACCAGCTATTCCATTTTTGCAGAAATGTCCACGGAAATGGAATACCTGTTTGTTTTTTTAATAGGAATTTCTATTGGAAATAAATTCTGATCAGAATCCCAACAAAAAATAAATAAATAAATCACTGTACATGCGCAAATGGCCACCACGGATGATTTGTATATGCACAAAATGGCCACCACCCTTATCCAAAATGGCAGCAGTAGCATCACCACCATTTTGAATGAGGGCAGCCAAACTGCACATGCGCAAATCAAACCTCAGACCATTTGGGTATGTGCAGTGATTTGGGGGGTGGGATTCTGATTGGAATTCCTTTTAAAAAACCCAGCTACTCTGCTTTCATGGAAATTTCTGTGAAAACAGAATAACTTTTTTCGATGCAGGTCAGTTTGCCCATTCTGATCAAAAATTGGAACAATCAAAATTCTGATTTTCCCCCTAGAGGTGATGAGGTGTGTGTGGTTATCACACTAAAACAATGTAACAAGTATTTTGCTGTCTCACTAATAGGGTTGCACCTCTCACAATTTGACTTTGAACCCAAGACTTTCATTTTGGCCTATGGCTTACACAAGGAGAAGCGGCAACCCTATTCACTATAGGTGTTTTTAGAGAAGCGCCTCCCCACTTATTACCCACCCATCATGCATGCTGCAGGGTTGCATGGCAGTGCCGTGGAGAGGCACTTGTCTAAAAACAAACAGTAGTCAATTGGTTATGCACCAAAGTACATGCTGTGAAGCTTAGGGAAAGCTTTGCTTACATGTCTTCAGATTCTTTGTGTCAAATCCCTTTGTTTTAAACAACTTACAAATTGTTTCTTTTAGAAGAGGCTGGTGCGGGTAGGGAGCGAAATCTTGGCAAGGGTTCTCCTCTTGCTGCCTTTTTTGCTACTGTCTTGCAACAGCACTTTAATTGATGACATCCTTGTAAAACTAGCACAACAGCAGAAGTTGTAATGAGGCGAAAGAGGAGGTTATTGCCTCTCTTAACAAGTGTGGGTATTCAGGGAATGGGGGCTGTCAGCGTTTACTTGGCATTGTGCTCCCCTAAGTAAATGCAAGGTTGGGCATTACAAGCTCCAGGACTGTTTCTCTTGATTAACAACTTCTGTTCCCCTGCTTGTGTAAACAAAGCTATTGTAAGCTTCTAGCTCTCATGATTGTGGGAGAAGCTTGCTGTCTTCTGTGTGAAAAGGCTCAAGCAGTTGAACCAAGTAAAAGAACCTCAGAGGTAATGATCCATCCATGACAAGGGCTCAACTAACACCTCCCCCACCAACAGATCCCACGCCTCAAGGCTGGTGCAAAAAATCAAATCCAAGGTATGTCCCCCATCATTTTTGGGCCGGTAACTACTTGTTGATGGCTCAACAGTGGTAACGCCATATTGTAAAGACTGAGGGCCAGATCTTCAGCTGTTATCAATCAGGGTACCTCAATTGTGTTGGCAAAATTCTGTACGTAGGGAGAAGTGTACAGTTGTGTGACTAAGTGCTGAATATGTGACTAGGTGCTAGTGCCAAAACAAGTAGGTTCTGTATTTGCAAATATGATTAAAAACTTTTGATAGCTCTGTGAATGTCCAAATGAATATTTGCACTGAAATTAATATTCACTTATTTGCTAAAACCCATTTCCCAGTCATTTTTGTTTGAATACTATGTTATTTGACCAAATATTCAATACAAAATGACGGAAAAACCTGGCCAGAAAAACTAACCAAACCCCCAAAGCAAATTAAATTAAATTGGTATGAATAATGTTCCTTACCTGGTTCGCTGAGCCTGAATCAAAACAGGGGAATTTTTTGCATAGTATTCACAACAAATATTAGCAGGAACCTATGTTCTCTGCATTTCTCCCATTGTCAGGGTCCCTGCCATTAGCAACTCTGCTGAAGGCATAATTTGACCATGTGGTTACTAGTAGGATCACCACCCTCTTGGCACTGAAACAAGAAACTCCCCAACTATAATTACTTTTACCTAATGATCCTGGCTTTGTAGTTAAAATATCTGTAAAATCTTCAATTTACCTCAATGGATCTGGCACAGAAGGGTCATGTAATCCATAATTTGAGTGTGTTTTAAACTAGCGATTTTGTATCAGCTCTGTTTAGGTGCTTTAGTTTCGCGTAAGTGTTTGCAAGTGCCACTGAAGCCCATTTTCCCCCCACGACTGAGTGCACATTCATTCATGCACACACCACAGACATGCAGGAAGGCCAACTGAACATCTGGTTATTAGGAATGGGCGAACGCGGTTCGGAAGTTCGGAATTCAGCCGAACTCGATCTGTTCGGTTGACTGAACCAAATTTCTGAACTCGAATTTCAAACCAAACCGAATTTCTGAACTCCGTTCTGTTTGCCCATCCCTAGTGGCAACAAACACAAAAAAAAACTGGTTTTGAGTGGCCGAACTTGGTTCGGAAGTTCGGAATTCGACCGAACTCGGCCTGTTCGGTCGACCGAACTGAACTTCCGAACCGAACTTGAATTTTAAACCGAATTTTAAACCGAATCGAACCGAACCGAATTTCCGAACTCGAATTTTAAACCGAACCGAATTTCCGAACTTCGTTCTGTTCGCCCATCCCTACTGGTTATGAATATTTTGCCTTTTCAATAGTTCCAGAATTAACCATTTACTTTTTTTTCCCTTTCCCCAACATAGCGTGCAATTTTAAAGTTGAATTTTAAAGATGAATTTTAAAGTTAAAGTTGAAATGTAGTTTAGTGCATCTGTCTTCCAAACCTTCTCCCAGTTGACATTGGCAACTAGTTGAACACAAAGACTGTGTTCAAGTGTGATGTCAGTGAAGAGTAAGTTCTACATAGTCTGTACTATATGAACTGACTCCTCATTCCCTGAGAGCACAGAAGCAAGAGGAAATCCTCAGTACAGGAATGTGAGTGGAGAAGAATAGAGTGGTGGATTTTTTTTTCCACATGATGTTCAGATGCTAGAGCTAGCATAGTAACTGCTACATGTTACGGTACTTCTTTAACCCTCACTATCCCTTACTAGGGGTGTGCACCAGGCCACTATGTCGTTTACATTTTTCATTATCGTTTTCGTTATTAAAAATGTCATTTTCATTATCGTTATTGGTATCGGTATAGTTTCAAATGGAGATTTTATTTTTGGTATCATTATTATCAATTCTGATAACATATAATATATATTATATATTATAACATAATATATATAATAAAACAGACTAGCTTAAATACCTATATAATAACTAATTTCTCTCTATGTACAAAAGTAATATCTATCTAAATCTAAGGGAGACGGGGAAGGGAAAAGGAAAGCCATTATCTGTATAGCTATTCTAATCTAATCTATATGTCTATAATATATATAATCTATACACCTATCTATATGTAATGTATGGGGGGGAAAGGGCAGGGAAAGGGAGAAGGTAAAATGTAGGGTTTGAGGAAGGAAAGGTATTGATGATAAAGACGCAGTGGTGCGGCCTCTGCTTAAGAAGTCATCTTTGAACGTTGACTCCCCAGCCAGCTATCGGCCAGTCTCTAACCTTCCCTTTTTAGGGAAGATTACTGAATGGGTGGTGCCTTGGCAGTTACAGGGGTATCTGGACCGGGTCAGTTTTCTTGATGCCTCGCTGTCTGGCTTTCGCCTGGGGTTTGGCACAGAGACTGCACTTGTGGCCTTGATTGATGACCTACGCCGTGAATTAGATCAGAACAGATCGTCTATTTTGATCTTATTGGATATGTTGGTGGCGTTCAATACCATTAAACATGAGATGTTGGTGACAAGGCTGCGGGACTGGGCCGGGGTGAGTGGAATTGTTCTTGAATGGTTCCGCTTATTCCTGGCAGAGAGAACTCAGAGAGTGGTCCTTGGGGAATGTACGTCATCTCTCTGGGACCTCACGTGTGGAGTCTCACAGGGTTCTATTCTGTCCCCTCTCTTGTTCAATGTGTATATGCAGCCTTTGGGTGAGGTCATGAGAAGGTTTGGCGTGCTATGTCATCAGTACACTGATGATACGCAACTCTACCTATCATTTTCTGGAGATCCAGGCCCGGCAGTCTCGGTGCTTGCCCGGTGCTTGGCAGCTGTGGAGGACTGGATGAGGGTGAGTTATCTGAGGCTGAATCTCGACAAGATGGAGGTGATGTTAGTGGGTAGGCCTGACGGGGTGGCGCCTCCCGTTATCAGCGTGGTCTCCCCCCTCTGGCCACTCAGGTCCATAGTCTGGGGGTGGTCCTCGATCCACAGCTCCGCCTGGATTGTCAGGTGGAGGCTGTGGCGAGGAGAGCATTTTGCCAATTACATCTGGTGCGACAGCTGCGGCCGTATGCCTTAGACTCAGACCTGGCAACCATCATCCATGCTTTCCTTTCCACTTGATTGGACTATTGTAACGCACTCTATGTGGGGCTATCCCTGAAGACGGTCCAGAGTCTGCAGCTGGTGCAGCATGCGGCGGTCTGTCTCCTAACGGGGATGGGTCGCTGTGAGCACATTACACCTGTGCTCAGCTCTCTGCACTGGCTGCCTATTGTCTTTGGGGCCCAATTCAAGGTGTTGGTGATAACCTATAAAGCCCTAAATGGCTTGGGTCCTGCTTATCTGCAAGACCGCCTCAGGCCCTGGGTCATTTTGTGGCCCCTGCAGTTGGTCGGGGGCGCCCGATTTGAAGTCCCCCGGGTATCCTGGGTGGCAACGCCTTGAGGGCATTCTCAGTGGCCGCACCTAGACTGTGGGACTCCCTCCCGATGTAGGCCCATTTATCCCTGGACCTCCCCTCTTTTCTTGTAAGACTTGGTTATTCCGCCGGGCCTTCGGGGGGGAGGGGTTTTCTGCCTTTTAGTATTCTTGCCTTATAGTATTTTTAATATTTAAATGTTTTTAGTTTTAGTTTTTATGGATTTATATTGATGTTATACTGATGTGTGTTGTTCGCCACCCTGAGCTGCCGATGTGCAGGTGGGTGTGGGGTATAAACACCTGTAATAAATAAATAAATGAATAAATAATATGAGGGCTAGGGAGGATTTTTTGTGTGCAAGCACCACAGTTCTGTAAAGCAACCTGACAAGCAGAGCTCTCACAGAATGGAGAGAAAAAGCCTGGTCCCCCCATTATAAAGGGTTGCAGTGGGAGGCAGCAGGTATTGATCAACCACAGAGTTCCATGAGACTGCTGGGGCCTGCTTGCGCTGCTCATTGGCCAGTGATACATCCATCATATTCTGCTGGGCTGCTCGCCCCTCCCAACAAAGACACAGTTCAAGAGTTCAATCCTATTTAGGGCTCCAAGATGTCTGCTCCCTCCTCCCCTCTCCACATTTTCCCTTCAAAACCCAACTGCCACAGCACTAATAATAACAGCAACGATAACGACATTGTCATTTTCATTATTGTTGTTGTTGTTATCAATTGTCATTTTCGTTATTGCAATAACAATGAGGCGGCGATGGAGAGGGGGGGTCTGTAGCTGCTGAGCAGCCGCAGATCACCCATGCGCGTGGAGTGAGTGGGAAGCTAATTCTGACAGTCAGCTCCCAGGGTGGCCACCACAGCCATGCAGGCAGCCTCCACACACTCCCGCTACCACAGACTGACCCTGCAAACAACTCATAGAGGCAGCCATTCCCCCACCCCAAGCACTGCCTAACTGTTTGCCCTCTGCCATGACACACAGCCACGGACACCATGGAAATGAAGCCACAACAGCCAGTAACCCCTTCCTGCCCAGGAGCCACTGCAGCTGCTGGCAGGCCCGGGCAATAATGGCGGCGCATACTGGGCAGGACCTGGAGGAAACTGCTGCCCGAGCTGCTGTCCTTCATGACATTCACTCTTCTCTCCTGCTTTGCAAGTGGGGGTTGTTGTGCTTTGAGCCGACGTGGTGTTATATTTTGCATGTGTGTCCTTTAAGAGCTCCCAGCAGGGCTGTAGGTGGGACTGGGGAGGCAGCTGACTGCGGACCTGTCTGCTGGCATGGGTGGGTGCCCTGGTTCATATGGGCAGGGGATGCATGGGTGCCTGTCCTCCAACTTTTTTTGGCTTCCTCCTCACGGTGCCCACTGGATTTTTCAGCAGTGCTTCATGTGTGGCCATGAGTGGGTTCTGCATGGGTCATGGGAGCACACATCTCCCCATGCCACCTTCACACGGGTGTTCAGATGAGTGGCTGATGAGTGGCCATGCATGGTAGCATCTCATTTAAAAATACCCATAGTCTAGCATTATGCCTTTAAAGAAGGCCAAACGTTTCTTTATCCAGAGGATCACTGCTGAACTAAGTTTTCTTCTGTGCATATGTATTTTAAATAGCTTGACATAAAGGGGGTATTTATTTTTATTCATTTATTTCCATTTTTAACCCGCCCTTCCCAGATGACTCAGGGTGGCTTACAAGACAAGTAAAAACAATACATAAAAACAGCATAAAACCAAACTTCCAACCCCTCACCTCTTCCCAACCCCACAAAACCCTCCCCAACCATCTCCTCGCACCCCCTACCCCAAACCCTCATCAAACCCCCCATTCGCTACCCCTGCCTGCCAAATGCCTCTTACAAATAAAACGGTCTTACACCATCTCCGGAAGATGCCCAGGCTCAGGCTCAAACAAGTCACTGGCAAGGGGAGTCCCACAGCATCAGGGCAGAAACCAAGAATGTCCCCCTGTGAACCCTCACCATACGAAAAAGACTAACAGGTGGTACTCACAGGTGGTACCCACAGGGAGGCACTCGCAGCCAATTGAATGGGCAGCAGTGGGGCTTGGAAGGACAGGTAGTCTCTGATATGTGAAGCCCAGACCATTTAGGGCTTTAAAGGTCAAACCCAGCACCTTGCATTTTGCCCAGAAAGCTATAGGGAGCCAGTGCAGATTACAGAACACTGAATGTACAGAATGTGCTCCTGATGCCTCACTCCTGAGAGGAGGTGAGCCGACACCTGCACCAGCTCCAGCTTCCAAAAATTCATCAAGGGCAGCCCCACGTAGAGTGCATTGCAGATGTCTACCCATGGGGTGATGAAAGCATGGATGAGAGTGGCCAGAACTGAATTGGAAAGAAAAGGCTGCAGCCTCCTCACCAGACGGAGTTGGTGAAAGGCGATCCTGGCCACTGCTGCAACCTGACAATCCAGGCACAACAGGGGGTCCAAAAGTACTCTGAGGCTGCAAACCTGACTGACCAGAGGGGGCCAAACTCTACTATAACAGGAATCCCACTCCCCTCCCGGTCACAAGGCCAGCCAACCATCATTGCCTCAGTCTTGTCTGGATTCAGCTTCAGTCAGCTCATCCTCATCCAGTCCTCGACAGTAGCCAGGCATAGGGTAAGCACTGAGACTGCAGGGCCTGGGCCTGATGAAAAAGAGAGGTAGAGCTGAGTGTCATCAGCATACTAATGGCACTTAACCCCAAACCTCTGAATGACCTCGTCCAGTGGCCTCAGATACACGTTCAACAAGGGGGGGGGGGGACAAAATGGAACCCTGCAGGACCCCACAGGGGATGTCCCAAGAGGATGATAAGCAACCACCCCCCACTACTCTCTGGGACCTCCCCAACAGAATGGAGTAGAACCACTCAAGAGCAGCCCTGTGCACCCCCACCAGGTTCCGCAGTCGGGTCATCAACATCTCATGGTCAACTGTAGCAAAGGCTGCCGAAAGATCTAACAGGATCAACAAGGTAGAATTCCCTTTGTCAATCTCTAAGAGTATGGCACGGCCACTGCGGTGACTAGAGTCCTAAATTATAATACTAATTTTCATTACTTAAAAATAATTTCAGTACTAAGGGAAAAGAGTAAAAATTGGATATGTTTAGCTTAGAGAAAAGAAGACTAAGAGGGGTCACAATCATTTTTCAAGTATCTAAGGATGCACAAATATAATGCGGAACATTTTTTCTTCAGTGCCAGAGAAGATAGAACAAGAGCGAATGGACTTAAATTGCTGCAAGGTAGATTTCACTCTAATAATTGTTGAGCAATGGAATTGTTTGCCAAGGGAATCTCCTTTCTTGGATGCTTAAAAAACACAATCATCAAATGCTGTAGGCAGAGGTTGTGCTGCCTTGGAACAGGGGGTTGAACTAGATCTTTTCCAGCCTTACACTTCTATGATGCTGCTTTCTCCTCTATGCCATTAGGCATAGTCCTCGGCCTTGCATTTTCCAATTTGAAATACAAGAATAAACCTAATAAAGGCATACATATTTTTTAGAATTGGTTGATTTGTGTGCATATTTTGTAGCTGAAAAGTGTTACTAAATTTAGCTTTACTAAATGTTGTACAATTGTACAATATTGGTACAATATTGTAATTGTACCAACTTAGAGCAACATTTACTCTGCTTTGCATTCTTAATTTCTTTATATCCAACATTAGCTGCTCCTGGCTTGTCTAGATTTTCAGTGCCCTGTTTTTTCACACTAAGCAACTCCATTCATACAACTTGCATCTTTGAATTAGGCAGATGGTTAATAGCACAGATTGCTCAGCAGGTCATTTGTGTCTGCAGAGCCATTCTTTGTTGAGAAGGAGCAGAACAATGCTGGGAGCTTGAATAGAGTGATGAAAGCCTGTAGTGGACACCAATCTCTGGTATAAAGAGGCTTACTGAATACAGCAATTCTTAAATAGTCTAGCTGTCCAGGAGGAAGAGTGACCTACATTTACAGTCGAACCTCACTAAATCCCACTAACTAGGACACAAGCTGCAGAAAGTAAACTCTGCAAACTAGCCAGTACATGAGAACACACTTTCTGGCAAGTGCTGCTGTAATTTATAATAAAGCTCAGTAGACAGACACAGTAAAACACTGCCACCTGTTGGCAGTGTAAACCTAGCTACACCAGAACTCCTTGCAGGATCAACTCTACACCAAACTCAGTTCACGGCTTCCACTCAAAAAATTTTTATTTTGTACTGTCCAACCCACCACCAAATACATTAGAGTTTGGAACCCCCTGGACTTTCAGCCTTTTTTTCCTGTGAGGCAAACTCTGTATTTGTAGATAGATAAGAAACAAACTGGACCAATTTCTGATGGTGAGCATGTCAAGCTTTTGAGCTCAACAGAGCTCTTCATGCAGCAGTGAGTGTTGGAACAAACATGGCAACCACTCCCTGCAGATGAAATCCTCCCTCTGAAAATTATATCTTTTTCTGTCTCTTATTGCAAACCTGTACTATTTCAGTTTACAGAACATTATCTGTCCCTCCATGGGCAAACTCATTGAATCTCATGGCTTCGATTCTCACCTGTATACCAATAACACTCTACCTCTCCACTCCCACTCTCTCCTAACTCTCTCTCTGACATCTCTGCTTGGATGTCTCGCCATCATTGCAAGCTTAAATGTCCAAAACTGAATTCCGCAAATTCTCCCTGAGCTTTCCTCTCCCTTTTCCCTCTCTATTTCCACAGAGGATGTCACCATCCAGCCTGTCTCTTAGGCATGTAGCCTGGGGTTCTTCTTTGACTCCTCCCTCTCCTTTAAACCGCTGATTTAATCAATTTCTAAGGCCAGTTGCCCATGTTACCACGCCGCTGAATCTCCCAGCGGGGAAATCCAACCCTGACAATCAAAAGAGAAAAAGCTGCTGGACGCGGCTGATTACAAGCACCCACATGAACAGCGTGCCATAAGATCCCCCATGTGAGATTCGGTGGTGCGGTAATGTGGCCTTAGGCAAGTGGCCTAAGTCCTATCACCTCTCCCTGCACAACACTGCTAAAATCTGGCCCTAGCTTACTGTTTCCACCGCCAAGACCCTTAAGGCCGTTTTCAGATGAGCGCGACGGTGCCCATGCTTGTTTTACAAAAGAGCCGGCAGTCCGTTCTACACGTGATGCTGCCGCCGAAAAAGCGCATGCGCGGGCGATGCACATCCATTTCCGGCCACGAACTGACCGGATCGGCGATCGAGGCTGGTCATACGCGGCCGGAAATGGATGCGCATTGCCAGCGCATGCGCTTTTTTGACGGCAGCATCACGTGTAGAACGGTCTGCTGGCTCTTTTGAAAACAAGAGCAGGCACCGCCGTGCTCGTCTAAAAACGGCCCAAGTCCACACTCTAGTTCTCTCTTGCCTTGACTATTGTAGCCTCCTCCTTACTTGCCTTCCCTACTCTTGTCTTTCCCCTCTCACTTCCGTACAAAACTCTGCTACCAAGATCACCTACCTTGCCTGCCACTTTGATCATGTTCAGCTCCTCCTCTCCACCCTCCACTGTCTCCCTCTACCTAAATGCATTCAGCACAAACTCCTAAGCCTTAATGGGAAGGGTGTCATATACATTTAAATAAATAAATGATCATCTTAACAGAAAGACTGAGCTAATGTATTATTACTCACAATTTTCAGCTCCTTTAAACTGGGCTCAGTCTGCTATACATTCTTCGCAGACTACCCATTGCATGCCTTTTGTCAAAATGATTTGCGTATCCCCCTTTGATTTGAAGCTCCCATCTTTTTATTGGAATTGCAAGTACATAATGAGAATATGACCCACAGAGTCTGGCTATGGTTTTCTATCTGGTCTCTTTAATTTTTAAAAAATGTAGTGTAAAACAAAATGGCTTACTCATGCACAAGAAGTAAAATTCTAGTGCATTTTTGTAATAACTCTTAAAGTAGATGCTGACAGTCAATATACTGTCAGCATCTACAATGGAGAGGGCGTTCTCGGTGGCCGTACCGCGATTATGGAACTCCCTCCCGGAGGAAGCCTGTCTGGCCCCAAGTTTGTTGGCCTTCTGCTGGGCCTGCAAGACTTGGCTGTTCTCCCAGGCCTTTCGGAGGAGGGGAGGGTGGGTTGGGATAATAAAATGTGGAGGGTAGTTGTGTCTTCTAGATGGGTTTTTAAATGTTTTTATTTTTGCTGTGTTTTATTGCTGTTTTACTTATTGTTTTTGTTGTACGCTGCTCCGAGATGCCATGGGCATGAGGGGACAGCTAAGAAATATAAATAAAATAAATAAATATAAAAGAAACCTTTCCCCAGGCTTCAGAATCACAGCTAACCTATAGCCTCTGTTTCTTCAGAGGTTACTGCTAGATAATGTACCACTGACTACAAGGTCAGTTGATAAGGAGACTTTGTGTAGAGAGAGATAATGTACCATGACATAAGTTTGGTACCCTAAGCTAAAGGCAAGAGCACAGAGTGTAAAGGTCTTTTATTCTGTCTGTGTAGCTTTCAGCAGAAAGGAAAGGGCTTTTAAAAGTGTGACAAAAATTACTGCTTGTCACCTCTAAAGGCATTGGGGAAATATTCCACTGGCCTTACTAAGGGAAGGATTGGCACCAGTGTTAATATTGAAGAAGCAGTGGCATTAACATAATAGAGGTTGCAAGCTGGTTGCCATTATCAAACTGATTTTCAATCCATTTGTGGCTCACACAGACAAACCTGCATTTTCCCCATTATTTCCCTAGTTTCTTTTTTCTCGAAGCCTCGTATCCATTCTGAAAACACTAAACACTATGATATTTAAAAGCATTTTAAAAAAAATAATAATAAAAGGGTTGCAAATGGATTTTATCTCCCCACCACTCTCCCGAGCACACAGACTAGGTTTTAACATTGGCTGCTGCAAGAGAAAGTTTTAAAGAAGAGGAATAAATTGTTCTATGTTTAACGACTCAACGGGATGTTCAAGAAGAAGGAAAAGAGGGTCAAAACGTTAGGTTTCTTCTGCTTATAAAAGAGATGACTGAGGGAATATGAGAGAAGCTTATAAAAGCATCAATGAATGGCTGTGAAAACCTGCCAGCTGGAGTGCTTCACTGAGTAAATGTATGTGCACAACTAAGTAAGGAAGAGCACTTGGCCAGTATGGCCCATTTACTGGGTCTCTCTAAAAGAAGACAGGTGCTCTGTTGCTTTTTTTACTTACTAAAGCATGACAGGTGTGTGTGTGTGTGTGTGTGTGTGTGGATAATGAATATAAATTGTCTGATCATTTTTGTGGTGATTTTAAATTTAAACACCTGCCTGCTGGAAATGAAAAGGATAAAAACTCCTTATCTTACCCAAGTAGTCAAATTATAATCAGCAAAGCAATGTTGATTTACTTTTAATGATTCATTGACGGCATGAGGCCACTTGGTCAAAAAGGCAATTAGGATTTGCCCCTAAATTCTTGGAGTGCTTTGCAGTATAATTTTGCCTTCAAAACACTTGTTCCAAATAGGATGGGAACAGAAATCAGGCCAGTGAACAGCCTGCTGAGTTCCCTCATGTAACCTGCTCATGAGATCAGATGGCTTTGCAAAGGAATGGCTATGAGGAAGCAGTATATATGGGCACTGACTTTGGTTTCTACCAGTGAATACTGAAATTATTTATTCATTCATTCATTCATTCATTCATTCAAACTTATAATCTGCTGCCCTCCCCTTCCCCTAACCCCCAATGTGACTTACAGAATAAGAACCATATAAAAAGTACATAAAAGTATATAAAAATCCTCCTACAAATCCCTACCCAACCCCTTAGAAGCTCCCCGCCAACCCCTATCCCTGCCTACCAAACGTTTGGCCAAAATTAAAAGTCCTACATTGCTTAATTTTTTTTTAAAAAAAATGCTCAGACTGTGACAAAACTCTGGGCAGTGGGGTGAATCTCTGGCCATCCGGGTCACAGTGGAGTTCCATAGCACTGGAGCAGCAACCAAGAATGCCTCTCTGCGTGCATTCACTGTATGAGCCTGGCTCGTAGGTGCTGCCTGCAAGAGAGCGTTCCTGGCCAATTGCAGGAATCATGATGGAGTATAGTGGAAACTTATAATACACTACAGGGCTGGGCAGTTCTCGTGCTACGCGAGGGGAGCTTAAATTGGCCCTTCTGCTTCTGAAAGCATATCCTCCCCTCTGCACCTGGCTTTTTTTTCTGAGGCTAGTGCCACGTGCTGCTAGCTTTAAACTATATGAAGTGAAAGGGAAACATCCTACAAATCTGCTTTGAGGGAAGAAGGACATTAATTCATCAAAGGGGTAGCGCTGTCTTTTCTTTAACCTCCTACAATCATATAACCAGTGATTGTAATACACTGGCATTGAGGCGGGGGATCCATTAGTGGGAGAGGTGTCAGTAGTCCCTGCGTCATGGATGGATCATTACCTCGTATAGGCCTGTCTGCCCCCGGAGGGGTGTGGAACCAGATCGGTTGGTCTGCCCCTGGAGATTGATGGAACCAAAGATGTTCTAGATTGCTCTGGTGAGTTACCTGCCAATCTTGCCAACTGGACGCTCAATGGCCTCGTTGAGCTTTGGAATACCTTGCTGGCTGGGGCCATCGGTCAGTCAGCTCCCAAGCATCCGCTGCCTCGGCTTCAACATCGCAGAGCCCCTTGGTTCACTGAGGCACTGCGGTTGTTGAAGCGTGAACGGCAGCAGTTATTTATTTATTTATTTATTACGTATAGCACGCCCCTCCTGCCCAAAGGCAGCTCAGGGCGGCGAACAACACACACACACACACAAATTCAACAATAAAACTTTTTAAAATAAATCTACACATTTTAAAACAAATCATAAAAACTCACCCTCCCTCCCAATAACCTTTTAGGGAAGGTTATTGAACGGGTAGTGGCTCGGCAGCTTCAGGAGCCTCTCGATCGATACAGTTTTCTGGATCCCTTGCAGTCTGACTTTCGTCCGGGCTACAGCACTGAGACTGGTCGATGACCTTCACCAGGAGTTAGACCAGGGCTGTTCGACCCTGTTGACTTCGTTAGATCTTTCGGCTGCTTTGATACCGTTGACCACGAGTTGTTGGTGATGCATCTGCAGGACCAAGCAGGGATTAGTGGAACTGTTCTTGAATGATTCTGTTTGTTTCTCTCTGGGAAAATCCAGCAGGTGGTGCTTGGAAAACATTTTTCATCTCCCCGGGACCTCTCTTGTGGAGTCCTGCAGGCTTCTATTCTTTCCCCTCTCCTGTTGTCAGTGGGGGTGGGGGCAGGAAGGGATAGTCGCACTCGTACTCTCACATCGGTGCTGGCAAGGCTGCACGAGGGAATAATACCCATCAGGATAGTGGTTGGGCCCACGTAGTCTCAAAGAGACAAGACCCCTATCATCATTGGGCGTCGAGCACCTGAGCAAATCCACGCCCCTCTGCACACTGCTCAAACTCCACACCACCTCGTTCACTCGGGAAGGCGGGGAGCAGGGAAGACAAGTGTGGGCGTGTGAGAACTGGAAGGCAGTGACCCAAGACTGAGAGAGGGAGGCAGGAGACTCACACCACACACGGAACAGGGGGAGGGAGCCCCAGAGTGGGGGGGGGGGGAAACATATTAGCACAAGCACTCACCTCTTGCACACACACATACCTGTCAGGGCTGGGTCTTGAACCCCAGTCCTGGAGGATTGAAGAGCACTGCCTTAAGGGCTGGTGCTAGCTCAGGCTGTGTTAACAGCCCAGTATTCTTTTCTGTGTCTTCCTTCGTGTCTCCATCCCCTGTGTTGCCACACCCTTCCCCAGCTGTGTCCCTCCCCTAGCCTTGCCTCCCAGCTTCCTGATTGGCCACAAGATAGCATTTAAACCATAGTGTGGCCACAGGAAGCTGTGGGAGCAACTGCTCTTACCTCCTGTGTGCAAGTCAGTGTGAAGCGCTTGTGCACCCTACCTGTCCCCTTCCTTGTGTTTATGGGGTCTCTCTCTCTCTCTCTCTCTCTCTCTCTCTCTCTTCCCCCCCCCCTGTGTACTTATTGTTGTATGTGTGACCCCTATGGACCCCACACCTCCTTCCTTTCTTGTTGTCTGTATTATAACTAGAGTTCTTGTCTTCTGTTGTGTGTAACCTGGTAACTGTCCCAGTATGATTTAATTTTGTCTCCCCTGTTGTCTGTGTTGCTGTCTGGTTAACTTTGTGTTCCCTCGTTGCCCCGTTTAGTCTCACTCTCCCCCCCCCTTAGTTTTGTTCCCCTACAGCCATGCATTGTTTCCCCGTAGTCTTGTGTTCCTTGTTGCCCCATTTGGTCTCACTCTCCCCTTAGCCTTGTTCCCCTATAATCCTGCTTGGTCTTCTTACACACACACACCCCATAGCCTTGCTGTTCCTGGTAGCCCCCTTGCTTGGTGTTCTCCCCATAGCCTTGCCTTTATTCGCCCTTAGCTTGTGTTCCCTCTGTGTCTCGCTTCCCTCTTGCTCTGTCCCCTGCCTCCCTCCTTTCTATCCTATATTCCCTCTTGTTGCTCTTCAGAACTTCTCTTCCCTCTTTTACTCCTGGAGTTTCTCTCTTGCTCTCTCTTGCTTCTGTAACATCAATGATGAGCCACGCACTCTGAAGCTGGGTTCCCCGGCTGATAAGGACAAGAGCAGTCTCAAAACACCAAGAGACCAGCTGAGAGGTTTTTCCTATCCGGGTACCCTGGACCTTTTCTACGGTTGTCCTCTGGTTAGAGGTTCCCTCAGACCTACTCCCCTGACAGATTGCTCTTACCATAACAAGCCTGCTTTTGTATAACAAACTCCTAGCTGGTTGGTTGGGGCACCCTAGAGGTACTCCTCCCAACCCTACCCAATGGAGCCCCCCACTTCCTGGGAATGGGCTTCGTATCAGGAGGTGGAGGTCTATGGTAAAACCACGGACCAGGGGAATTTGACCCTTCCCCAATGATGTGGGATGCCGATCGCAAGGTGAAGGCCTACTTGGCACAGAGGGCTGCTGCTTCTTTAGCAGCGACCTTGACTACATCTGTTAATTGGAGGGGGCGAAATACCGCTCGCAGATCAAGACCATTGCCTCCCAAGTCCCAAGATCTTTGGACATGGGATCACAGCGAGTGGTCAGACACCGAGGATGATGGGGATTGGGAAGATTGGAGCGACGGGACAGCTGGCACTTCGGATGGAGAGGAGCTGAAGCGTATATATCTGGATGATATGGCCTCGAGCCCCAGTAAAGAGTCCTTGGAGACAGAAACCTGGTTCACGAGCATGGAACAGGGTAAGAAGACCCAGGGAGGCTTGGGAAACGAAGTATCTATCCCAGACCAGTCTGCCCTTTCCCAGCCTCTCTGGGCTCACATGACTGCCAAGGCCATCAGGGGTGCACCTGCACCATTGCAGACCAGGGATACCAGGCAGGTATTTCCTCCAAGGGTCTCCCGGGGTTAGAGCTCGAGACATCACCTGCCCAACTACTGCAAGTATCCCCCCCGGGGAAGATCATTGGTACCACTCTGCGCAGCTCTGATTTGAAAGGCAGAGCCCCTAAATCGCTGTTTCTATGCCTTGGGGGGTTGACAACAATAAGAGGATTATCAACATCCCCAATGGTCTCCATTGTTCACATAGCAGTTTGTCATCCCCCACGACTTGGCTTGGCCAAACCTCCACTGCATTCAACTCCATCTCAACACCCCAGACCAAGGTATCCAACTCAGCCTTGGAGTACAGGGGTAATAGCCAAGGTACCCCCCAACAATTGTTTTTCTCCAAGGTCCTTGCAACTTTGAGGCTGGAAGGTTCCAATGCCCATCCCTGCCAACCCCAGGGTTATGGAAGGAACGTTGAGAGCCCTTTCAGGGAATACCGTCATCCCTGAAATGGGCTTTGAACCAATTTTGACTGTTCGGTTCCCATCAGCAGCCCCCAGACCCGATCGGATGTCCAGGTGGGGCTTGTCGTGCAGGATCCCTTCGAGGCATATTACCTCATTGCCCACCACATGTCTGTGCTGGGATACCATCAGGACATGCTCCAGTGGCCCCACTTCATGCACCTGGTGGGCCACCTGGCCCTGGACCCCTTTGTGGCCCCATGCAGCTGGCTGTGAGGCCCCC
>QEPC01012364.1:426879-437851 GCA_003113815.1 Sphenodon punctatus
CCACCCACTGCACCGAAACACCCACCCACCCACCCCCATCCATGTATTAACGGCCTAAGAGAATTTGACTACCCTTGCATTATAAAAATGAATGTTCATTGTCTGGATGGCGAGAGATTCTTGTGAAAGCAAATTGCTGGGGGGTTGATCAAGGTCACAGTGGCCAAGAAATTGGACCACCCTGCCCCAAAGCATGGTAATTAGAACAAGACTTTCTTTCCATGGAAAAGTTCAAGGTTTGCTTTTATACCAAATTAGGATGAAATGTCAAAAAATTCATATTTTCTGTGAAAGGAAAATAGCCCAAAATGTCATTTTTGGCTCATGAGGTGCTCATACAGCACAGTTGCTCAGCCAATGGAGAGCTACAACTCCCACAGTCCTCTCCTAGGACTGAAAAACCATGATGTATCAATGTCTCATAGTAGCTCAGCTACAATACAGCATTGTGGGAGTTGCTCTATAAGTTATGTATTTAACAAATGTACTGGAGCCGTGCCAAAATTCTATTTTGAATAGAAATTTCAGCTAAACCACTGAAATTAATACTAATTTTAAATTTCTATATTTGAACAACTTGGAATTTAGATAATAGTTCCTCTGTCTTTCTGAACTATTTAGAATGTGTATTTTCAAAGGCAGAGGCTGTTCCTTGCTATGTTTGCATTGCTCTTGTCACAATGGGTCTGTGATCTCAGTTAGGGCTTCTAGGTGATGCCTTAACACAGTTAGGTATCAGGAAGTTCAAAATGTCATAGTGACACTCTCTCCATGCAAATATATTTTTTTCTCTCTCCAGGTCTTTAGGGTATGGGATATACATACCCTTTCACTTCTGCAAGTCTTCCATGATAGTCAAGGGGGACCCAAAGAGATGCAGATCTATTCCATGGTATTTGACAATAATCATGGCACACTTATTACAGGTAAGAACTGTATTTCTAATTAATGGGCGAGAACTGTATTTCACTTGAGTTAAAATGTAACGTTCTGTGCTTATTATAAAATATATGGGAAATTTTGGTCATGTGGCCTGGTAGTAGAGAAGGGGACTCTGCAGAATTCTAGGAGACAAAGGAACAACAGCTGCAGCTCCCATTCTTGAGTTTGCACGAGTGAAAAAAATTAGGCTTCATGGGCCTAATTTTATCTTTCATGGTGGGTTAGATTTTAAAAGGCATCACTTTGTGGGCCAAATGATAAATGTACATAAAATGAAGCATGCAGATTTATGCAGTGTTGGGAAGGAGCTGGTGGAGACAGAAATGAGCGTGAAGGGAAAGAGGCAGAGTGAAATCGGTAGTTCAAAGGGGACTTGAGTGGGAAGGAGACTGAGTTACACGTGCATCTTGTGTGAATGTACCCTGAGAGTGGAGGAGGACTCCGCTCAAATTTCAGCTCCAGCAATCTGGGCTGAGCTGTCTGTGTGTGGCAGGAAGTCAGGGCATGGAGATGGCATGCAAATGGGCACCACAGGCCAGATTTGGCCTCTGGGCCACCTGTTGAGGAACGCTGTTCTAGCTGTCGTTTTCTAAAAGTAATTTTGCAGTAATTATGTGCGCCTCTGAGGTGCTATTTTATTTCAAATACAGTGAGAGTTTACAAGTATTTTAAGACAACAGTGGCAGATGATGATCTCAGTGGGTGGCTGCGAGGCGCCCATGCATGCAGCGTGTGTGCTTGGGGAGTGCTTTGAAATGAGCGATTCCCAGCATGGCTGCCCCAGCCACAAGTTCCTACATAGGTCTCCTCCCATGGCCTAATATCTTACGCTGAAAGACTGCCATAATGGTGTCTAGTTATTAGGGCCGACCTCAGGGCCTTGGAGCCAGAACATTTCCTTGAGGGCTCGGCAGTCTTTCTTCATTCCAAAGAATCCATGTTCACCACCTCTTGCTCCCATCCTTGGGAGTAGCCCATCAGCCCTACTTATAAACAAATTAAGGAGTAATAAGACTGGGTCCTGGTGGTGATGAGAATGTAGTCAGTCGACATCATAGTGAGTTCACTGGAAGCTGCGTTTTTAAAAAAAAAAAATGTACAGAAACCAGAACTGTGAATATCAAGTCAATACTGTTTTCTGAGCACTCAGCTGTTTCTTGCAGAAAGGAGTTTTATTTGTTCTTCCTGCAACTTTGACATGATGGAAGATGAGGGAATTCTGACAGCACAGGCTCAGTAATTTTGCAGAGCTGCTAGCTCCCTGCTCTGCTTAAGTTATTCTGAAAGCATTAGCTAAGAACTGACTAGACCTGTCCACCTCTGAAATCCACATGGGAATCATGCAGAGAAACCAGAATAACTACCACTTAACAGCTATCACCCCATCTCTCCTGAAAATGAGTGACACCAACTACAACTAGGAAAACTCTACAACCCATGCAACATCACCCCTAAAGAAAACCATAATATGAGGATTCATCACATGGACATAAGGATATGGGGAATGCTATACTAGGTCAGACCAATGGTCCATCAGGCCCAGCATCCTGTCTCCAACGGTAGCCATCCTCAGTCACTTCAGAGGAGTACTCAACAGGTCATAATAGAGTGATCCATTCCCTGCCTTTCTCTTCCAGCGCCTGACATTCAGAGATTCCATCCCCAAAACATACGCAGCTAATAGCTGTTAATGGACCTAGCCTCCAACAACTTATTCAGTCCTTTTAAAAACCAAACTAGGCTACTGATCTTAATCACATCCTCTGGCAACAGGTTCCACAAGTTAATTGTCCATTGAGTGAAAAAATACTTTTATTTGCTTTAAATCTGCTGCCAGTTCACTTCATGGAGGGTTCCCTAGTTCTAGTACTATTTGAGAGGGTAAATAAATACCTGTTTACACATTCCATGTCACTGATAATTTTATAAACTTCTAATACATGAGCCAAATCTCCACACAGGGGTACCATCAAAATCCTCCCCAGAAAGTTCCTGAGGAATTAAACACATCCCTGGGGTTACTGGAAAATTTAAGCTGGTGTTTGCCAGAGGGTGTGGTCAAGTCAGTAGCATAGCAGGGTTTTTTAAAAGGATTGGATAAGTTCTTGGAGGACAGGTCCATTAATGGCGATTAGCCAAGTAGGTTTGGAGGATATAACCTTTAACTGTCAGGAGCTGGGAGTGAACAAGAGGAAATGGATCATCCCGTTATGACCTGTTGTGTACTTCTCCCATGCAACTGAGACTGGCCACTGTCAAGAACAAGATTCTGGGCTCAGTGGTAGGGGTGTGCACTTTGTTTTTGTTATATTGATAAGGAAATCGACATTCTCATTTTCATTATCGTTATTACAATAACAATAAAAAGATAAATAATAACAAAATCAATAATGATAATGACAGTCATTATTGATTTTGTTATTGCCTGGCAGGTATTTTTTTGAGGGAAATGTGGGGAGGGGAGGAAGGACCAGATATCTTGGAGCCAGAAACAGTGTTGAACTCTTGAACTGGGCCTGTGATGGGAGGGGAAGGACCTGATGCATGTAATCGCTGGCCAATGAGCAGCGCAAGTAGGTCTCAGGCAATTACATGGCACCCTGTGATTGCTCAATGCCTCCTGCCTCCCAGAACCAATCATGGGGGTTCTGGGGAGGGCACTGCAACCCTTTATGTTGCAGGCCCGGGCTGTTTGACTCTTGTTCTGTGTTAGCTCTTGCTATGACAGGTTGTGTTTACAGAACTCTGGTGCTTGCACTAAAAATCTTCCCCAGTCCTCAGTGTTATACCTTACCTTTCCTTATACCCTTTATTTTACCTTTTCCCTTCCCCCTCTCTGTCTCCCCCTGTACATATATATAGATAGATAGATATAGGGTTTGGTATATAGATTAGATAGATGACTATAGATTGCAGATATAGGTAGAGATTAGCTAGATATACCATATAGTTTTTTCCTTTCCCCTTCTCCTGTCTGTCTGGACATAATATATATAGATGTATTAGTTGTAGATATATTAGATAGATTAGATATATAGATAGTCGTAAATACTAGGCTTTTTATTATATATATTAGCATTATAGGATAGGAATAGGATACATAGATACTTAGAACACATAGCAGATAGACATTTATTGATATAGATACTTAGATAGGAATATATTGCATATAGTATAGGTTATCAGGTGTAGGTTTCAGTTAGACATACATATCAGTATTTTTTTATATTGCCATTGTGCACTTATTACTACTGCATTATAATGAGAAAGGGAGGAAGGAGTTCAACTTCTGAGAAGTCTGGGGCAGGTGTCTACTGGCACTTCTGCCACTGGTGACAGCCCACAACAGAAACGATGCCAAAAGCAATTTTTTTGTTATCGCTCGAAATCGATACCATTACTGATAATGACACTGATAACGAATAATGAAATTTCATTAACAATAACAAAAAAAAGTTTTTAATAATGAAAAATGAAAATGCAAAACAACATGGGTCCCTGGTTCACACCCTTACTCAATGGACCACTGGTCAGGCCCAGTATGGCTCTTATGTGTGTCTGGGATATGACTAGACCCACTCATACCACATGGATACATATTTAATAATAAGAGTTTGCATGTTCCTCAAAGATTGCAATCCCTCCCAGCTTTTGACCATCAACAAAACTGATAAGTATGCTCTCCACCCCTTCATCCAAATCAGGCCTGTCCTCCCAGATGCATCCCTTCCTTAAATCTTCACCACTGTCCTGTACTTCCTCTGAGCATCGCAGTTAGTCCTCCAAGTACCCAGTTTAGCCGTATAAAGCTGCTCTTCTATCTAACCAGCATCTTCATCTCACCGCTTCTAGCTGCTAGTAGTTACACATTAGCAGATTGCTCATGGATTGCTGACCCCCCCAAAAAAGTAGTACCCTACAAATGCCTAGAGGAGCAGCAAGAAAATTGGCCTCTTCACTTTGGTTTTCTTAAAACTCTTCCTAAATGCCAAGGTTTGCCAGAGGTTTTCAAGGTTTATTTCCTCTACCCTAAAGAAACAACCCTCCCTGTTTATTTCCAAACTGGGACTAGTTGCACACACCTGCTAGTGGTGGTAGGCAATAATTGCCCTGAAATCTTGTTATAGTTAGAATCAGACCTGTGATGACACAGCAGAGTAACCTTGCAGTCGTACACAAGATTGTAGAATCTGTCACAATATTCCACCTATATTCTAGCACTTTGCTGATGTTTTCTTAGTTTGTTTTAATAGAATTCTAAAGCCCAGTGTGAAAAGGATTAAACACTTAAATCCTATTGGATTAGTACATAAAGCACTGGCTGTTTTCACAGTTGAATCAACTGAGAAACAAGTGTGGGGACGTTCTTTCTCGGCTCAGCCTCAGAGAATTGCCTTAGAGAATTCATGAAAAATCATAAGATTTACGCAATGGGCCCTGTTAATGCTCTGTCTTCATATTTCTACAGAAGCACCCTCATGTTTTCCCCCTCACGGTAGCTCATATACCTGGGAAACATGCCATGTGTGAAGCTGAAATAATTTGCTGTGCCACACAAGCTCCCTCTCCTCCTGAAAATCTAATCCTGACTCTATTTATGTTCTCCTTTAGTTACATTACAATGAAAAAATAAAGACAGGATTTGGGTGTGTACATTGCACACCACCTTATCTAATGGAAACCATGGCCCTTCCTCAACTGCCACTCCTTATTTTATGCCATGTCTAGCTTTAGCTTCAAATTTACACTTTATTTTAACTAATTATTTATTATCCTGCCCTGCTCCAAGGACTCAAGAGTGTGTTATAACACACAAAATCATCCTCATCCCAAACTCATAACAAAACCCCTCATCCCAAAGTTTCCGAAACCATATTGCTACTTACCAAATGTCTGGGGTGATGGGACAGCCTTGGGGTTGACCCAGGGGCCCTTCATAAAGGAGGCTAGAGCACACAATGTTTCAAAACCAACAAGTCAAACTTCTTTACTATGAAAGATTGTTGAACTACTTACACAAGTTTAAACACAGTTTTAAGTTTTTCAAGTTTTTGAAAGACCACCCCTCTGGGGTGGTAACAGATTAATATACCCAGGCTTATAACTCAGGATGACAAGGCACTATGACAGTCAGCATTAGTGCTCACAAAACCAGCCACATCTATTTCACTTTATTTAAATCCACAGACCCCAAGCCCAAATTGTCTCCACAAACCTTCCTCGCCAAAATTTCCCCACGACCACCAGTCCCTCACTTCACATTCACACTACTCTATGCTGGACAGTCAACTGCTGCTCTCTCCATGTTATAGCTTTGNCACCCACAGAGCAACGGACGGCACTGCCGGTATACTTAAACATTCAACTTATTTGGATTCAAAATTCAACTTATCCAAATCAAACAGCAATACATCCCCATAGACCTGGTGCTAGGGGAAACAAATTAATTCTGCTTATTCAGAAATTTGAGTTATGTAAGTTCTTCAAGTGGATCCATGGGGTATCATGGAAATAAACAATTTTGGCCCTCCAATTTGTTGTGGGAATTTTCAGAGACCCCTGTACACCCCATTCCTAGGCCCAAACACATTACTCAAGCAAAGTAGTTCCTAAATGCCATGTAGGCCAAACACCTGCTTATTTTTAAATAGTACATTTTAAAAAATAATAATCTAAAAACCTGTGACAATTGGGAATCTAAAGTAGTTGTGTTTCCTTCCTCTTTGCTATCTGGTTTCTTAGTTGGAAGTTTGTGTTCCTCTTCATAAGAACTTAAGTAGTGCCATAGTGAGTCAGACCAATGGTCCATCAAGTCCAGCATCCTGTCCTCCGACAGTGACCAATATCGACCACATGGGAGAAGAACCAATAGTCACAATGGGCAATCCATTCCCCATTGTTCACTCCCAGCTCCTGACAGTAAGAAGTTCATCCAGTAAGCTCCTTGGTTAATAGCCATTAATGGACCTACTCTCCAAGAACTTATCCAGTGTTTTTTAAAACTCAGCTATACTACTGGCCCTGATAATGTCCTGTGGCAACAAATTCCGTAAGTTAATTATAAGAACATAAGTATTATAATTATAAGAACATCAGAGCTTTTTTCTTTGTGGTCCACCCTCTTCTTTTTCAGGAACACTGAAAATCTGGGATTTTGGAAGTGGACAGCAAATCAAAGTTTTGCCTGTCTCAAAAGACAAAGAAGATGAGGAATGGCTGATCCAGCTAGTTTACTTGAAAGCTAGTGAGAGCCGGCATGTGATCCTAGCATTGGAGCAGTGTGGAAAGATCAAAATTGTGCAGGTCTTGGACATCTTACATTTGATTTGCTTCTTTCTGTAGATCCTAATTGTGGAGGTCAATTTTCCTTGGATCAGTTAGTTAGACTATGTGCAACAATCAATGAAGAGTCATTTTTCTTCATGTTGTCAATTTAACTAGCTCCCTAAGTGTTAAAATTGTCTTTGAATTTGTTTGGGGTTCTATTGCTAGACTTTTAGCGTTCTGTTTCTATTCCATTCTCTACCCCTGCCCTCNGTACCAAACCCAGGACGAAAACCAGACTGCGAGGGATCAGAAAAACTGACCTGATCTAGATGCCCCTGAAGCTGCCAAGCCACCACCCATTCACCACCAGGTGAGTCACCCCTGAAGCTGCCGAGCCACCACTGTATATAGTGACAACCATGTGCCTGGTGCTGAATCATCTTGATAAGTGACAGGGCTGTAGTGGGGAGGCTTACAGTCTAGAATGGACAACAGGTATGTTAGAAGTAAGAGGAAGAAAAAGGAAGTGGTAGGTTCACTGCTTGGTGAAGATGGTGAAATATTAACAGGTGAAAAAGAGAAGGCCGAACTACTCAATTTCTATTTTGCCTCCCATCTTTTCCCAAAAGGAAAATTGTGTCCAACCTGGCAAAAGTAGCATGAATGATGAGGAGAAAGGATTGCAGCTCAGGATGGATAATTTTTTATTTATTTCATTTTATTCAAATTTATTTACCGCCCTTCCCACAAAGGTGCAGGGTGACTTACAATAATAAAACAATAATAAAAATCCATAAAATAAAACACTTCCTCCCCTCAAAATTCCCACCCTTCCCACAACCCTACCCAATAACCCAACCAACCCTCCTCCCTGCCCGTTGAATGCTCTTCCAAATAAAAAAGTTTTTCACCACCTCTGAACGATGCTCAGGCTTGGGTTCAAGCAAATCTCCCAAGGAAGGGAATTCTATAAAACTGGAGCAGCAAGTTGCAACCGAGGAGGTCTTCCTGTGCACCCCATCCTACAGACAAGGATAACAGATGGAACCTGCAAGAGGGCACCCCCGGCTGACAGTAGGGGCCACGATGAAACATGGTAGAATAGGCGGCTCTTAGATATATGGGACCCAGACCATGTAGGGCTTTAAAGGTCAAAACCAGCACCTTGAATTGTGCCAGAACGCTATAGGCAGCCAGTGCAGGCTTCAGAGCACAGGTGTAATGTGCTCCCTGCACCTTGTCCCCCAAACTAGCCAAGCTGTCACATTCTGCACTAGCTGCAGCCTCCAAGCAGTCATTAAGGCAGCCCCACATAGAGCNGCCAGTCTCACACATTTTATCATGTACGTGTATGTTTTTCTGTATATACAGGATCAGCTGTCATTGATATTTATCCTCTAACCCGCATGATCCAAGACACGAAACAGGTTCCGCAAACACATGAGAGAAACATCAATGTTCTGGCTTACAACAGGGCTTTTCACCAGGTTCTTACCATCTGTGCTGAGTCCATTGTGAAGGTGAGTATAATCCAGCATCCTTTTAAATGGAAGGACAAAAGGAAGCTGCAATTTCTTTTAACACAGTTAAATTATTGAGCAAGTAAGAAAGAGTTAATGCTGTTTATTATGCAAGCCATCATCTTTGTAGCTATTTTTGTGCCTTCGTTCTCTAGGGAACTGGGAATCCATGATAAATAAGCTGTTTAGCTTCATGGAAGTATTATTCCTATTTAGCTTCATCGAAGCATTAGCTCTATCAGGTGACGCTTTTAGCCAAACTGCAGAATCAATGTAATTAGTCTCCTATTTCACCTAAGGCACCAGTAGGCTGTGTTAAGGATGCTTGTGATTTCTTTTCCCTTTGGTTTTCTTCAGTTATAACCTCTGTTATTAAAATGGAGTTTTTGTTTATGGAAATGTAATGCAACCTATGAATATAGTTACCATTGGCTATTGGTAGCTACAAATGGAAGCTATAATGTAAGGGATACAATTGGTGAGACTGATCCTGATAGCACTGTGGCGACTCGTACAAAATAAGGCCTCACATTCAGGAAACTTGAGTTAATGTTTAATTTTCAGTAATCCTACTACGTTAATGTGACTTCAGCCTGTGTATAAACGCATTGTAAGTTATACTGGGAAACTGTCTGCATAAGCTACACAACCCACTAATTATGTGGTGTTCACTTTTTGAGTGTTCAGCATCAGACTCTTAGACTGTGATTCTAATTTATCTGTTATTGTGTGTGAAAGAAGTGAGTCCAGGGGGAACAGAGCAGAGGTGATTTATTTATTTTACTATTTTTCTACCCCGCCCCCTCCTGCTCACAGAGCAGCTNGAAGGCAAGGCTAGAAAAAATGGGCTCAAATTACAAGAAAGCAGATTATGTTTATGTTGAACATTAGGAAGACCTTCCTAATGGTAAGCACTGTTTGACAGTTGCTGGAGGTTTTCAAACAGAGGTTAGATAGCCATCTTTCTGGGATGCTGTAGTTGTGGGATTCCTGCTTTGATCAGGGGGTTGGACTAGATGACCTCTGAGGTACCTTCCAACTCTATGATTCTAATTGTTGCTTCACTGTGAGATCATGCCTTTGGAAGATGCATACTTCATATGCTCTCATCTAGAAATACTTGATATCATGATTTCTTTGTTTCCTGTATGAGAAAAGCTAATTATGTTTCAGGCTCATTTATCTGAGCCTGAAACATAAGTTTAGTACTCTATTGTAATATCTACTAAAATATACAGCAGAAACCTGAAATTCCATACACCTTGGTGTCACCCAAAATGTGTGGAATTGTGGGTGTCCGGAACTGCGGGCGTCTTTCCCCAGTGGGGGCTGAGGCTGCCGCAGGTGGACTTTCTGTGATGGCCCACACCAGAGCCAGCCAGGAAGAGGCTATAGTATTATTTACGTCAGTACTGTAATGCTAAAGAACTGGCTGCCTCTTACTGCTGACCAGCTCTTGAGCACTAACCAGCAACCCCCAGTGGGAACAGACTTGATCCAGAAAATCCAAGCTCTGCACATCTGGACATTTGGGGACCTTTCTCCTAATATCTTCTATTAATGGAGAATATAGTGGGAGTCGAATTCTGAAGTGACTAGATTTACAGAGTTCACATTTATTATTATTATTATTATTATTATTATTATTATTTTATTATAATCATTTGTATAGCGCCAGTCATGAGCTTGGTGCTGTACAGAAATATACAATAGACGCGGTTCCTGCCTGTGGCTTACAATCTAAAAGACAAGGATGGGGAGACAGGGGAGAAGACAAACAAACATTCAAGCGGATGCGAAATCTCAGGTGCGTGTGCTTGGCTTGGTTACAATCAGGTTGGTTGCAGCAGTCTGCTGAGGAGGGCAGACAGTAGGTATATGGGGAAAGACTAGCAGGCATTGGGAAAGGCGGCGAGGAAAAGGTTGGTCTTGAGGAGAGATTTGAAGGAGCGGAGGGAGGGGGCAAGGCAGATGTGGGTAGGGAGGGAGTTCCAGGCATGGGGGCAGCAAGGGAGAAGGGTCAAAGGCGGTTAGGTGAGCAGGAGAAACGAGGGAGAGTGAGGGAGGGGACAGTGGAAGAGCGGAGAGCGCGTGCATGAGTGTGTAGGGAGATTAGGTCCGAGAGGTAAGGGGGAGCTTGGTTGTGGAGTGTTTTGAACGTGAAAACCAGGAGTTTAAACAGGATACGTTCAGGAATGGGGAGCCAATGGAGAGAGAAGAGGAGAGGCTGCACATGGTCGAAG
>QEPC01012365.1:0-10496 GCA_003113815.1 Sphenodon punctatus
GGGAGGCAATGAGTTTGCCAAGGGACAGGGTGTAGATAGAGAAGAGGAGAGGGCCAAGGACAGAGCCTTGGGGAACCCCAACTGAGAGTGGGAGGGAGGAGGAGTTGGAATTGGGAAGAGACACATTAAAGGAGTTGTCAGAGAGGTAGGAGGAGAACCAGTCAAGGACAGAGCCTCAGGAGTCTAGGGAGCAAAGACAGTCCAATAGGAGTGAGTGGTCGACAGTGTCAAAGGCAGCAGAGAGGTCAAGGAGGACAAGAATGGAGTAAAGGTGCTTAGATTTAGCGACAAGTATATTACTGGTGATCTTGGCAACTTTACCTCATATCACACCCAAAGGAGATATTCATCCATTCAATATAAGGATAATTGAAATCACCCATTATTATTATTATTATTATTATTATTATGTTACCGATTTTAGTAGCCTGTCTAATCTCCGCTAGCATTTCATAGTCATTCTCACCATCCTGGTCATGGGGGCAATAGTATAGCCTCACTGCTATACACTTCCCTGTTATGCATGGAATTTCTATTCATAGAGATTCCAGGGTACAGTTTTCGTAGTGTAAAATTTTAATTCTACTTGACTGAATGCTGTCTTTAGCGTATTTATTTATTTATTTATTTATTTATTTATGTATTTATCTATCAGTTCTCTTCTATCCCGTACCCTCCTGCTCATAGAGAAGCTTGGGACGGCTTACAACAAAAGCAATAATATAAAATCCACAATTACAATATGCTCACAATTTAAAATACATTAAATATATACTATAAGAGCAGAACCAAACCTCCCTCCCCTAACCCATTCACCCCTACCCATCTCATGGCACACTGTGATTGCCTAATGTCTGCTGTCTCCCACAACCAATCAGGGGGGCTCTGAGGGAGGGCATTTCAATCCTTTATACTGCAGGGCTGGGCTTTTTCTCTCTGTTCTGTGAGAACTCTGCTTGTCAGGTTGCATTTTACAGAACTGTGATGCTTGCACACAAAAAAATTCTCCCTAACCCTCATTGTATTACCAATACCTTTCCTCCCTATATATCCTACATTTTACCTTCTCCTTTTCCCTACCCTTCTCCCCCCTGCACATTATATATAGATAGGTCGTATAGATTAGATATAGGTATATATTATAGACCTTTAGACTAGAATAGTTATCTAGATAATTAGATAATAGTTTTCCTTTTCCCTTCCCATCTCCCTTAGAGATAATAGATAGATAGATAGATAGATAGATAGATAGATAGATAGATAGATAGATAGATAGATAGATAGATAGGCTAGTCTGTTTTATTATATATATATTAGGATTATAGGATAGGTTAGATGCATTATAGTATATAGTATATACAATGAGAAAGGGAAACACTTCAGCCTCTGGGGCAGGTGGCCCTGGTAGAGGCTGTGGGCATGGAAATGCATGTGGGGGAGTTGGCAAGCCCGCTGCCACTTCTGCCAGTGGTGGAAGTCCACTGCCCAAGCTGAAGAGACCTTATTGTTTCAACTCAAGGTGGCCAGTCTTATCAGGGGAATGTGCAGCAGCAGAGATGTTGGGAGTGGCATCTGTGCAAGGCAGGGAGACCCTAGCCTTCCACCAGTAGCAGTGGTACTGGAGGACGGAGCCAAGGGCAAGGGGTGTGTGTGCAGCACAGCAGCACAACACACACACCCCTCCTGAAATAGCAGCTGGCACTGCCAACAGTGTTTTTTCACTGGGGGCAGCAGCAGGTATGGGGGGAGCCACAGAAGTGATGGTGCTGGGAGCAGCAATGATGGTGATGTGGGTTCTGTTGCTGGCAGTGGTGCAAGGGCATCCACCTTTCCTGGGCAGGCTTCTTCCTCTGGCACACCTCCCAGGGATTTGGAGGATTTGGGGGAGGTGGTATTTGAGGGCATTCTTCCCCACCTTGGCAGCAGCAGCCCAGACTTGTTGTTCTCCTCCCTTCACCAAGTAGAAGCAGGACATTCTCTCCTCCCAAGTTTCAAGGTAGCAGCAGCAGGTTCAGCATCGGTGGTGTCGTGGATCTGGGCACAAACGAGGGGAGTGAGGAGGAGGTGGAGGAAACTCCTCATGCTTGTGATGCTCTTCCCGTGGGGACAAAGACAGCTGCCCCCATCGGTGTCAAAAGGGGTTCAGAAGGGTGTCCTGGGGGCCTGTGTGGGATCACTTTGAGGAAGTGATGCCATGTGACAGCAACCGGGAGGCCTACCTTCACTCTGGGAAGCTAGTGTGCAGTGGGACTAAGAGGGACAATCTCAGTAATAATGGCATAAATTCTCACATGAGGACCTGGCATAGGGCTTTGCTGCTGCAAGAGACATTGGAAACTGTGGACAGAAGTCAGTTCACTGCTGCAGCAAGCACAAGCAGCAGCAGACCTTCCTCCTCTGCTCATGGCAAGGGGAAGGAGGGACAGCAGCAGCAGGTCCCATCTCAAACCCCCTTTCAGCAGCAGCAGCGTCAGGTCACAATGGAAGAGCTGGGTTATGGGCAGTTGCAGCATGATGCAGTTTGTCATCCAGTGGCAATCAAGATCACCAGGTGGGTTGGGAAATGATTGTCCTGAATGACCAGCCATTTAGCATTGTTGAGGACCAGGGATTCCACCAGCGGCTGGTACTGTTGGCACTCAAGTATGAGCTTCCATCATGCACCACCTTCAACAGGCACATGGTACCCTCCCTGTACCAGGCAGCCAAGGAGTGTGTGAGGGAGCAACTGGCCAGGGCAGCTGGGGCATTTGTTCATTTCACCACAGACATTTGGAACATCCAAAATGCACAACATGCCTATCTGGCCCTGGCGGCTCACTGGTGGCAGCTGTGAATGGCAGGAGGAGTAGCAGAAGGTGACAAGAGCAAGGGGGGCTGATACAGGTGGGTCCTGTTTCATGCCCAGGTCTTAGAAGAGAGCCACATTGGTGTCAACATAAGGGAAGCCTTGGGCACCATGGTGGAGAGGTGGCTAACGGAGTAAGCTCATTCACCAGGAGGTTCATGGTATCCAATAACGCTTCGAACATGAAGAGGACAGTGCTGGAAGGCAGGTAACAGCACATCCCCTGTGTTACCCACATTCTTCACCTGGTGGTGAGGAATGCCCTTCATACTTACAGACACACAGCTATTACTCCACAGTCATGCCTTCTCTCTCTCAATGGACTTCACACAGGAGGTACTCATGACCACAACACNTTCTCTTCTATCCCGTACCCTCCTGCTCATAGAGAAGCTTGGGACGGCTTACAACAAAAGCAATAATATAAAATCCACAATTACAATATGCTCACAATTTAAAATACATTAAATATATACTATAAGAGCAGAACCAAACCTCCCTCCCCTAACCCATTCACCCCTACCCATCTCATGGCACACTGTGATTGCCTAATGTCTGCTGTCTCCCACAACCAATCAGGGGGGCTCTGAGGGAGGGCATTTCAATCCTTTATACTGCAGGGCTGGGCTTTTTCTCTCTGTTCTGTGAGAACTCTGCTTGTCAGGTTGCATTTTACAGAACTGTGATGCTTGCACACAAAAAAATTCTCCCTAACCCTCATTGTATTACCAATACCTTTCCTCCCTATATATCCTACATTTTACCTTCTCCTTTTCCCTACCCTTCTCCCCCCTGCACATTATATATAGATAGGTCGTATAGATTAGATATAGGTATATATTATAGACCTTTAGACTAGAATAGTTATCTAGATAATTAGATAATAGTTTTCCTTTTCCCTTCCCATCTCCCTTAGAGATAATAGATAGATAGATAGATAGATAGATAGATAGATAGATAGATAGATAGATAGATAGATAGATAGATAGGCTAGTCTGTTTTATTATATATATATTAGGATTATAGGATAGGTTAGATGCATTATAGTATATAGTATATACAATGAGAAAGGGAAACACTTCAGCCTCTGGGGCAGGTGGCCCTGGTAGAGGCTGTGGGCATGGAAATGCATGTGGGGGAGTTGGCAAGCCCGCTGCCACTTCTGCCAGTGGTGGAAGTCCACTGCCCAAGCTGAAGAGACCTTATTGTTTCAACTCAAGGTGGCCAGTCTTATCAGGGGAATGTGCAGCAGCAGAGATGTTGGGAGTGGCATCTGTGCAAGGCAGGGAGACCCTAGCCTTCCACCAGTAGCAGTGGTACTGGAGGACGGAGCCAAGGGCAAGGGGTGTGTGTGCAGCACAGCAGCACAACACACACACCCCTCCTGAAATAGCAGCTGGCACTGCCAACAGTGTTTTTTCACTGGGGGCAGCAGCAGGTATGGGGGGAGCCACAGAAGTGATGGTGCTGGGAGCAGCAATGATGGTGATGTGGGTTCTGTTGCTGGCAGTGGTGCAAGGGCATCCACCTTTCCTGGGCAGGCTTCTTCCTCTGGCACACCTCCCAGGGATTTGGAGGATTTGGGGGAGGTGGTATTTGAGGGCATTCTTCCCCACCTTGGCAGCAGCAGCCCAGACTTGTTGTTCTCCTCCCTTCACCAAGTAGAAGCAGGACATTCTCTCCTCCCAAGTTTCAAGGTAGCAGCAGCAGGTTCAGCATCGGTGGTGTCGTGGATCTGGGCACAAACGAGGGGAGTGAGGAGGAGGTGGAGGAAACTCCTCATGCTTGTGATGCTCTTCCCGTGGGGACAAAGACAGCTGCCCCCATCGGTGTCAAAAGGGGTTCAGAAGGGTGTCCTGGGGGCCTGTGTGGGATCACTTTGAGGAAGTGATGCCATGTGACAGCAACCGGGAGGCCTACCTTCACTCTGGGAAGCTAGTGTGCAGTGGGACTAAGAGGGACAATCTCAGTAATAATGGCATAAATTCTCACATGAGGACCTGGCATAGGGCTTTGCTGCTGCAAGAGACATTGGAAACTGTGGACAGAAGTCAGTTCACTGCTGCAGCAAGCACAAGCAGCAGCAGACCTTCCTCCTCTGCTCATGGCAAGGGGAAGGAGGGACAGCAGCAGCAGGTCCCATCTCAAACCCCCTTTCAGCAGCAGCAGCGTCAGGTCACAATGGAAGAGCTGGGTTATGGGCAGTTGCAGCATGATGCAGTTTGTCATCCAGTGGCAATCAAGATCACCAGGTGGGTTGGGAAATGATTGTCCTGAATGACCAGCCATTTAGCATTGTTGAGGACCAGGGATTCCACCAGCGGCTGGTACTGTTGGCACTCAAGTATGAGCTTCCATCATGCACCACCTTCAACAGGCACATGGTACCCTCCCTGTACCAGGCAGCCAAGGAGTGTGTGAGGGAGCAACTGGCCAGGGCAGCTGGGGCATTTGTTCATTTCACCACAGACATTTGGAACATCCAAAATGCACAACATGCCTATCTGGCCCTGGCGGCTCACTGGTGGCAGCTGTGAATGGCAGGAGGAGTAGCAGAAGGTGACAAGAGCAAGGGGGGCTGATACAGGTGGGTCCTGTTTCATGCCCAGGTCTTAGAAGAGAGCCACATTGGTGTCAACATAAGGGAAGCCTTGGGCACCATGGTGGAGAGGTGGCTAACGGAGTAAGCTCATTCACCAGGAGGTTCATGGTATCCAATAACGCTTCGAACATGAAGAGGACAGTGCTGGAAGGCAGGTAACAGCACATCCCCTGTGTTACCCACATTCTTCACCTGGTGGTGAGGAATGCCCTTCATACTTACAGACACACAGCTATTACTCCACAGTCATGCCTTCTCTCTCTCAATGGACTTCACACAGGAGGTACTCATGACCACAACACAATATGCAGGGGAGGGGGGTGAGTTTCACAGGTGCAAGGCACTGATCACTGAGGATTCAGAAGGCTCCTTTTATGCTCTGTGTGCTGCAGGGCAACTCTGGCACAGGCGCTCTGAGTGCTGCAGTGGCGCAACAGGGTGTGTGGCTATGGGTGTGTCAGGTCTGGGCCTTGAACCCCTGCCTTTTGGGACATGGGAAGCCTGCACCACCTATGGACCTGATAGCAGCCCATAGTTCTCATTCTTAGGCTTCCCCTGTTTTCTCAACCATGCATGTCCACACCCTTCCCCAGCTGTAGCTTGTTCTTCTGGCCCCACCTCCCCAGCTTCCTGATTGGCCACCAGATAGTATGTGAGTCTTAGTGTGGCCTCAGGAAGCTGGTGAAGTAAAGTCTCTTTCTCCTCCTGTAGAGTCCTGTGGTTTGAACTTCTGTAACCTTGTCTAGTTGCTTCTGAATGTAGTAAGTGTTCCCTCATATCTCTTAGCCCCACTCCTCCTCCCTTCTCCCTCCTATAATCCTTGTATGTGGAGCCCCTCTCAGGGGTATTGTGCATGCACCCTAGCCCTGTTCCTCCTCCCTCTTATAGCCTTTGGATGTTGAACCCCTCTCAGGGGTCTTGTGCATGTGCCCTAGCCCTGATCCTCCTCCCTCTTACAGCCTTTGGATGTTGAACCCCTCTCAGTGGTCTTGTGCGTGTGCCCCCTCCTATAGCCCTTGTATATTGAACCCTTTTCTGGGACATTATGCGTGCACCCTAGCCCCATTCCTTCTCCCTTCTATAGCCCTTGTATGTTAAACCCCTCTCAGGGGTATCATGCTTGTGTCTCAAACCATCTCCCTGGCCCCTCCTAAGCCATGTGTGTTGGACCCCTTCCCGGGATACATGTGATATCCTTCAAGGAGGCACGAGAATTTGTGTAGTGTGGGCTTGGCCTAGCTCCCTGCCTTCCATGCTATTCCTGGCTCCCTTTTGTGTGGTAGTCTCCCAATTGATGTATTTGGTGTGGGGTTCTGTCTCTCTTTCTCTAACCTCAATGATGAGCCATACCCTCTCTGAAATAGGCTCTCTGGCCTCAAGATGAGAGCAGTTCTGGAGGACTCCGAGATGCACTGAAAGGTCCCTTTTTCCCACAGGCTCTTCCCTGAACTCCCCTTCCTGAGTTCCTTCCCCCACTTTGCCTCCCTAGTACCCATCCCCATGACAGTGAGCAGTCCCGGAGGACTCCAAGATGCACTGAGAGGTCCTTCTTTCCCACAGGCTCTTCCCTGAGCTCCCCTTCCTGGGTTCCTTCCCCACCTTGCCTCCCTTGTACCCGTACCCATGACAGGGTGTTGGGATGGGCGCGTCCATGCAGGGCGGAGCTTCCCCTGCTGCACTGCTGGGTTCCGCTGCCACCTGGGATGGTCTGGAGGAATGGACNGAACCGTGTTCGCCCATCCTTACAAAATGCTGGAAAATTCATCATGCTTGTTGCTAGTGATAACACAAGGAATAGATACACAGGTGCCAGTAATTATATTTCCCTTGAAGATGCCCTTGACTGTCTGAATGAGAAGGGGGGGGACGGAGATGCTGTCTTTTTGTTTTATATTAATTATATTGTATTCTATTAAAGTACTGAGAAAATGACTGCCTTGAATTTTTCTGGTATTTATTGTAATTTGCAAGTCCGGGCAATCAGCTTTAATGTTTGTTACACTAGCAATTAGTGTCAGACTTATACACAGATGGCACATTGTTCATTTGCTAAAGAAGGGACCTGTCTTTAGAGTATTAAAAACAACTCTGATTGCTTATATATGGAATAGTCACATACCCAATTGCTTTCAGCACATTGATGGGAAAACACATTTATAGAGTAAATTGCCCTCACCCTGCCATACTCTGCTTGTCACTGATATTTGCTATACTGAAACTGTGTGGAAAACATTTAATTGAAAAGTTCAGAATACTGCTGGCTGAATGAGAGAAAATATGACATGGTTAAAGCTGTGGACTGTGACTCAAGATAGCTGGGTTCAAAGCCCAGATTTGCCACAATCTTCCATGTTATCTTAACCACAAAAGAATAACTAGAGTGGAGTATGGTGGGCGGAGGAAAGCCACCCCGGGTACAAACTTGAGGGGGGCAAAAGTCCAACCCAGAAGTCCCCATCTGCCAACTACCATGCAAGTCTGCTTTGGCACCTGAGGTGGTGGGAACCACTAGGCTTGGACAACACAGAAGGTCTGCCATCCCTTCCCTGTCTCCTCCAGCCTGAACTTGGCTTCAGTTGAACCAATGGTCAATCCAGAAGTATCCAACTTGGATCCCTCCTGTAAGGAACCAGGACTAGAACAGGCAGTCTTGGCTTTTTAGAGCCACCTGCTGATCCTGTAGATCTTTGGCTTGGGCCTTATTGCTTCCTTTTCAGGCTCCTTGCTGCTTGCCATGGATACAACACTGATGGATGCTGCCTGCTTATAAGGCCACCCAGCTCTCAGAGGAAGCTAGGTGGAGCAATATAAGAACATAAGTAGTGCCAAACAGGGTCAAACCAATGGACCATTGATCCCAGCACCTGTCTCTGACAGTGGCCAATCTCAGTCGCTTGGAAGAAATAGTCAACAGGTCACAATGGGGTGACCCATTCCCTCTTGTTCACTCCCAGTTCCTGATAGTAAGAGGTTACATTCGCAAAATCTACCTGGCTAATAGCTGCTAATGGTCCCCTAGTTCTAGTACTACTTGAGAGGGTAAATAACCATTCCCTATTAACTTGTCCCAAACCACGCATGATGTTATAAACTTCTTTAATATCCCCTCTCAGTCGTCTCTTCTCCAAGCTGAAGAACCCCAGCTTATCCAGCTTCTCTTCATAGGGGAGCCGTTCCACATCCCTTGTCATTTTTGTTGCCCTTCTCTGTACATTTTCTATTTCTACTCTATCTTTTTTGAGATGGGGCAATGAGAACTGCACACAATATTCAAGGTGCAGTTGCACCCTAGATTTATATAGTGGCATTATGATATTTTCAGTTTTATTCTTTATTCCTTACAAGTAATTCCTAACATTCTGCTTGATTTTTATGATGGCTGCCGCACACTGAGCTGGAGATTTCAATGAATTGCCCACATTGGCCCCGTTCCCATAGTTGCAGATCCTGCACGGAGCCGCATGCCTGCAAAACCTGTAAGATCAATGCAAATCCACATTAATGGCACATTGGACTGTATGCAAACTGTATGCATGTGCAAGGCTCCGCACAGGGATCTATAGATTATGGGATCAGGTCTAATGATGGTAACTCCAAATTTAGACCCCAGCATTGCATACATATTTGGATTGTTTTTCCCTATGTGCATCACTTCGTACTTGTCCACATTAAATTGCATCTACCATTTAGAAGTCCAGTCCCCCAGTCCCCCAAGAGATCGCCCTGAAATTCTTAAGAGTCTGCTCATGTTTTAACTGCCTTCAATAACTTGGTGTCATCTGCAAATCTGATCACCTCACTCCTTACTCCCCTTTCCAGATCATTGATCAATACATTAAATAACACTGGTCCCAGTACAGATCCCTGGGGCATGACACTATTTACTTTTCTCCATTGTGAAATTGGACCATTTAGTCCTACTTTTTGTTTCCTATCCAGTTACCAATCCCCAATAGGATACTGATTCCTAGCCCATGCCTTTTTAATTTCCTCAAGAGTCTCTCATGAGGGAACTTATCAAACAATTTCTGAAAATGCAGATACACTATAACAACTACATCCCCCGTATCCACATGCTTGTTCACACCCTCAAAAAAATTCCAGTAGATTAGTGAGGCACTACTTCCCTTTGTTAAATCCATGTTGACTCTTCCACATCAAGCCATGTTTATCAATATGCCCCATAATTATGTTTTTAATAAAAGTTTCTACCATTTTGCCCTGCACAGACATCAGGCTCTCCAGTCTGTAGCTTTCAGGATGGCGTCTGGAGCCTTTTGTATATATCTGTGTTACATTTGATAACCTCCAGTCTTCAGGAAAAGTAGCAGATTTTAACAGGTTACAAATTACCAGCTATATACCTGCAATTTCATTTTTGAGTTCCTTCAGAACTCTGGGGTGTAAACCATCTGGTCCCAGTGATTTTTTTTACTATTCAGTTTGTCAATTTGCTTGAGAACCTCTTCCAGAGGCACGACTCACATTGATCTGTGACAGCTCTTCCGATTCATCACCTACAAGTGTTGTAGGTATCTCCCCAACATCCTCTGCTGTGAAGACTGAAGCAAAGAATTCATTCAGTTTCTCTGAAATGGCCTTATCCTCCTTGTGGGCCCCTTTTACTTCCTGGTCATCTAATAGCCCAACTACATTTCTAGCAGGCCTGTTGCTTTTGATGTACTTTAAAAAGTTTTTATTATTAGTTTTATCATCTTTAGTGAACCTCTCTGCAAATTCTTTCCTGGCCTTATAACGTTTTATATCTAATTTACCAGTGCTTATGCTTTTTGCTATTTTCTTCATTAGGACTAGCTTTCAAGTTTCTAAAGGATGCCTTTTTGGCTTTAATAGTCTCCTTCACCTCACCCGTTAGCAACGCTGACTAAAGGGTGTTTGGTCCTTTTGCTACCTTTTTAAACCTGTGTAATATATTTAATTTGGGCTTCCAAGTGTTTTTAAATAGTCTCCATGCCTCTTGCAGACATTTAATCCTCACCACTGCTCCTTTTAGTGTCCTACTAACTAGTTTCCTCGTTTTAGCAT
>QEPC01012365.1:11844-23553 GCA_003113815.1 Sphenodon punctatus
TTCTCTTCTATCCCGTACCCTCCTGCTCATAGAGAAGCTTGGGACGGCTTACAACAAAAGCAATAATATAAAATCCACAATTACAATATGCTCACAATTTAAAATACATTAAATATATACTATAAGAGCAGAACCAAACCTCCCTCCCCTAACCCATTCACCCCTACCCATCTCATGGCACACTGTGATTGCCTAATGTCTGCTGTCTCCCACAACCAATCAGGGGGGCTCTGAGGGAGGGCATTTCAATCCTTTATACTGCAGGGCTGGGCTTTTTCTCTCTGTTCTGTGAGAACTCTGCTTGTCAGGTTGCATTTTACAGAACTGTGATGCTTGCACACAAAAAAATTCTCCCTAACCCTCATTGTATTACCAATACCTTTCCTCCCTATATATCCTACATTTTACCTTCTCCTTTTCCCTACCCTTCTCCCCCCTGCACATTATATATAGATAGGTCGTATAGATTAGATATAGGTATATATTATAGACCTTTAGACTAGAATAGTTATCTAGATAATTAGATAATAGTTTTCCTTTTCCCTTCCCATCTCCCTTAGAGATAATAGATAGATAGATAGATAGATAGATAGATAGATAGATAGATAGATAGATAGATAGATAGATAGATAGGCTAGTCTGTTTTATTATATATATATTAGGATTATAGGATAGGTTAGATGCATTATAGTATATAGTATATACAATGAGAAAGGGAAACACTTCAGCCTCTGGGGCAGGTGGCCCTGGTAGAGGCTGTGGGCATGGAAATGCATGTGGGGGAGTTGGCAAGCCCGCTGCCACTTCTGCCAGTGGTGGAAGTCCACTGCCCAAGCTGAAGAGACCTTATTGTTTCAACTCAAGGTGGCCAGTCTTATCAGGGGAATGTGCAGCAGCAGAGATGTTGGGAGTGGCATCTGTGCAAGGCAGGGAGACCCTAGCCTTCCACCAGTAGCAGTGGTACTGGAGGACGGAGCCAAGGGCAAGGGGTGTGTGTGCAGCACAGCAGCACAACACACACACCCCTCCTGAAATAGCAGCTGGCACTGCCAACAGTGTTTTTTCACTGGGGGCAGCAGCAGGTATGGGGGGAGCCACAGAAGTGATGGTGCTGGGAGCAGCAATGATGGTGATGTGGGTTCTGTTGCTGGCAGTGGTGCAAGGGCATCCACCTTTCCTGGGCAGGCTTCTTCCTCTGGCACACCTCCCAGGGATTTGGAGGATTTGGGGGAGGTGGTATTTGAGGGCATTCTTCCCCACCTTGGCAGCAGCAGCCCAGACTTGTTGTTCTCCTCCCTTCACCAAGTAGAAGCAGGACATTCTCTCCTCCCAAGTTTCAAGGTAGCAGCAGCAGGTTCAGCATCGGTGGTGTCGTGGATCTGGGCACAAACGAGGGGAGTGAGGAGGAGGTGGAGGAAACTCCTCATGCTTGTGATGCTCTTCCCGTGGGGACAAAGACAGCTGCCCCCATCGGTGTCAAAAGGGGTTCAGAAGGGTGTCCTGGGGGCCTGTGTGGGATCACTTTGAGGAAGTGATGCCATGTGACAGCAACCGGGAGGCCTACCTTCACTCTGGGAAGCTAGTGTGCAGTGGGACTAAGAGGGACAATCTCAGTAATAATGGCATAAATTCTCACATGAGGACCTGGCATAGGGCTTTGCTGCTGCAAGAGACATTGGAAACTGTGGACAGAAGTCAGTTCACTGCTGCAGCAAGCACAAGCAGCAGCAGACCTTCCTCCTCTGCTCATGGCAAGGGGAAGGAGGGACAGCAGCAGCAGGTCCCATCTCAAACCCCCTTTCAGCAGCAGCAGCGTCAGGTCACAATGGAAGAGCTGGGTTATGGGCAGTTGCAGCATGATGCAGTTTGTCATCCAGTGGCAATCAAGATCACCAGGTGGGTTGGGAAATGATTGTCCTGAATGACCAGCCATTTAGCATTGTTGAGGACCAGGGATTCCACCAGCGGCTGGTACTGTTGGCACTCAAGTATGAGCTTCCATCATGCACCACCTTCAACAGGCACATGGTACCCTCCCTGTACCAGGCAGCCAAGGAGTGTGTGAGGGAGCAACTGGCCAGGGCAGCTGGGGCATTTGTTCATTTCACCACAGACATTTGGAACATCCAAAATGCACAACATGCCTATCTGGCCCTGGCGGCTCACTGGTGGCAGCTGTGAATGGCAGGAGGAGTAGCAGAAGGTGACAAGAGCAAGGGGGGCTGATACAGGTGGGTCCTGTTTCATGCCCAGGTCTTAGAAGAGAGCCACATTGGTGTCAACATAAGGGAAGCCTTGGGCACCATGGTGGAGAGGTGGCTAACGGAGTAAGCTCATTCACCAGGAGGTTCATGGTATCCAATAACGCTTCGAACATGAAGAGGACAGTGCTGGAAGGCAGGTAACAGCACATCCCCTGTGTTACCCACATTCTTCACCTGGTGGTGAGGAATGCCCTTCATACTTACAGACACACAGCTATTACTCCACAGTCATGCCTTCTCTCTCTCAATGGACTTCACACAGGAGGTACTCATGACCACAACACAATATGCAGGGGAGGGGGGTGAGTTTCACAGGTGCAAGGCACTGATCACTGAGGATTCAGAAGGCTCCTTTTATGCTCTGTGTGCTGCAGGGCAACTCTGGCACAGGCGCTCTGAGTGCTGCAGTGGCGCAACAGGGTGTGTGGCTATGGGTGTGTCAGGTCTGGGCCTTGAACCCCTGCCTTTTGGGACATGGGAAGCCTGCACCACCTATGGACCTGATAGCAGCCCATAGTTCTCATTCTTAGGCTTCCCCTGTTTTCTCAACCATGCATGTCCACACCCTTCCCCAGCTGTAGCTTGTTCTTCTGGCCCCACCTCCCCAGCTTCCTGATTGGCCACCAGATAGTATGTGAGTCTTAGTGTGGCCTCAGGAAGCTGGTGAAGTAAAGTCTCTTTCTCCTCCTGTAGAGTCCTGTGGTTTGAACTTCTGTAACCTTGTCTAGTTGCTTCTGAATGTAGTAAGTGTTCCCTCATATCTCTTAGCCCCACTCCTCCTCCCTTCTCCCTCCTATAATCCTTGTATGTGGAGCCCCTCTCAGGGGTATTGTGCATGCACCCTAGCCCTGTTCCTCCTCCCTCTTATAGCCTTTGGATGTTGAACCCCTCTCAGGGGTCTTGTGCATGTGCCCTAGCCCTGATCCTCCTCCCTCTTACAGCCTTTGGATGTTGAACCCCTCTCAGTGGTCTTGTGCGTGTGCCCCCTCCTATAGCCCTTGTATATTGAACCCTTTTCTGGGACATTATGCGTGCACCCTAGCCCCATTCCTTCTCCCTTCTATAGCCCTTGTATGTTAAACCCCTCTCAGGGGTATCATGCTTGTGTCTCAAACCATCTCCCTGGCCCCTCCTAAGCCATGTGTGTTGGACCCCTTCCCGGGATACATGTGATATCCTTCAAGGAGGCACGAGAATTTGTGTAGTGTGGGCTTGGCCTAGCTCCCTGCCTTCCATGCTATTCCTGGCTCCCTTTTGTGTGGTAGTCTCCCAATTGATGTATTTGGTGTGGGGTTCTGTCTCTCTTTCTCTAACCTCAATGATGAGCCATACCCTCTCTGAAATAGGCTCTCTGGCCTCAAGATGAGAGCAGTTCTGGAGGACTCCGAGATGCACTGAAAGGTCCCTTTTTCCCACAGGCTCTTCCCTGAACTCCCCTTCCTGAGTTCCTTCCCCCACTTTGCCTCCCTAGTACCCATCCCCATGACAGTGAGCAGTCCCGGAGGACTCCAAGATGCACTGAGAGGTCCTTCTTTCCCACAGGCTCTTCCCTGAGCTCCCCTTCCTGGGTTCCTTCCCCACCTTGCCTCCCTTGTACCCGTACCCATGACAGGGTGTTGGGATGGGCGCGTCCATGCAGGGCGGAGCTTCCCCTGCTGCACTGCTGGGTTCCGCTGCCACCTGGGATGGTCTGGAGGAATGGACAATGATGGCCCAGGCCATGTACATCCTTAATCCCTTTAAGGATGTGATGGAGAGCCTGAGTGCTGTGACAACCACCCTAATCCAGGTAAGCACCCCTTGTCCAGTCTCATCAGGAGGATGGAAGGCTTCCTGAGGGAATTGGGGGCAGGGGGGAGTGGCAGCTTGTACCAGAGGTGGTGGCCCTGGTACAAAAGTTGAAGAAGGGGCTGATTAGGCAATTTGACCCTCTTATCTATAAGGAGGTATATGTATTCTCCACCATTCTGGACCCCAGGATGAAAGCAATTGGGGCAGCTCGCACAGCAGACTTTGCCCTGAGGAAGAATGCTCTGGTTGAGAGGGTGTGGGGAGTTGAGAGGGTCAGACAACAGCAGCAGCAGCAGAAGCAGCAGAAGGGCATCCAGGAGGGGCAAAGCAGCAGCAGGAGGGCGGAGGTCACCCCCAGCAGCAGCAGAAGCAGTTTCTTGGCCATCACTCACACTGAGTGGACCACCCCAGGTGTGGGCAGAGTTGGCAAATTCAATTGGGGAGGAAGTTGGCAGCAACAGCAGGCAGAGAAAGCAGGTTCCTGACACTGCAGAGCGGGCAGTGGCAAAATATATCAAGGAGTCGGTGGTGGATCCCATCATCCCAGCAGCGATCCCCCTTCTGTAGTGGGCAGAGAAGGGAAAAATATGACAGGCTTTGACGAGGGTGGCACAGGAACTACTGTCCTGACCACCAACCAGCGTGCCCAGAAAATGGGGTTTTTTGGCAGCGGGGAACATCATGAGTCCCCACCATTCAAGGCTGGGTGCTGGGTTGTTGGAGCAGTCCTGAAGGTCAACCTGCCACTGCTGGGTTTCCCTGACCTGACCATGGACCCATAGTGAGGGGGGTACACTTGGGGAAGAGAGATACAGAGACAGATACTCCCTGCTGTGAGAGAGAGAGAGAGAGAGAGAGAGAGAGACTCCTGCTCATGCTGTCACCTGCTATACATTTCCAGAAAGAGACAGAGAGGCTCCCCGCTGCTAGAACGAGAGACACAGAGAGATACAGAAAGGCTCCCTGCTGCTGGGTGTGTGTGTCAGAAATGCTCCCCACTGCTAGAACGAGAGACAGGAAGAGACAGAGAAGTTCCCCACTACTAGAACGAGAGACACAGAGAGAGGGACTGGAGGGGTGGGGGGAGAGGTGCATCCTGCTCAAGCTGCCACCTGCCAGAACCAGAGAGGGAGAGCTCATCTGAGCTCATGCTCAATGCCCACACCCAGCAGAAAAACCACCAGAATGAGATGGAAATGCATGTGCCTGTGTCCACCACCTGAACCCCACCTATCGCAATGATTGAATAAAGTGCCCAATCATGCAGTAATTATCTCTCTCTTTCTCCTATGCCCTGTTCTCTGTGGGGCAGTCAGTTGAGGGCTTCCCAAAGCTCCCCTCTCTAATACCCCACCACATGGGGGCTTCCAAATTACTACCACCAACAGTAAGCAAAACCAGTATCCAAATATCATATGTCACCTCAGCTTCCCAAGGCGGCCCCATTTGGGGTGATCTCTGTGCAACCTGAAGATGACACCCTGCCGCTTGGGGGGCTTCCAAATGACTACCAGTGCTGCCAGGGAGCCTCTCTCTCTCTGGCACTCCTTCACAGAAATATGACCTGTTGCTTCTGCTGCACCCATTCCTGCCANCAATTTGCTTGAGAACCTCTTCCAGAGGCACGACTCACATTGATCTGTGACAGCTCTTCCGATTCATCACCTACAAGTGTTGTAGGTATTTCCCCAACATCCTCTGCTGTGAAGACTGAAGCAAAGATTTCATTCAGTTTCTCTGCAATGGCCTTATCCTCCTTGTGGGCCCCTTTTACTTCCTGGTCATCTAATAGCCCAACTACATTTCTAGCAGGCCTGTTGCTTTTGATGTACTTTAAAAAGTTTTTATTATTAGTTTTATCATCTTTAGTGAACCTCTCTGCAAATTCTTTCCTGGCCTTATAACGTTTTATATCTAATTTACCAGTGCTTATGCTTTTTGCTATTTTCTTCATTAGGACTAGCTTTCAAGTTTCTAAAGGATGCCTTTTTGGCTTTAATAGCCTCCTTCACCTCACCCGTTAGCAACGCTGACTAAAGGGTGTTTGGTCCTTTTGCTACCTTTTTAAACCTGTGTAATATATTTAATTTGGGCTTCCAAGTGTTTTTAAATAGTCTCCATGCCTCTTGCAGACATTTAATCCTCACCACTGCTCCTTTTAGTGTCCTACTAACTAGTTTCCTCGTTTTAGCATGGTCTCCTTTTTAAAGTTAAATGTTACTGCAGTAGTTTTATTTACCATTCTCCCGCCAGTAATTATGTCAAATTTGTTTATATTGGAAACAATTTATATTTGTTTATATTCCCCACATGGAATTTTCTCATAATCCTAGAGAGGGTAGGAAGGAACTGTCATTCTGAAGGGGAGAGTGATTTTTATCCTAGAGAGGAGAGGAGAGGCCATCAGGCATGCCATGGTGGGCAGTTTGGCACAAGCAGTAGGTTTCTCCCTAGTAAACAAGGTTCTTCACACTGGCTCTGATCATCTCGCCACATCACCCGCACTTCCCTCCCCGCACGGAAATGTGTCATAGGCAGGCAAGTGGCAGCTTTGCAGGAGAAGTAATGGCAGCGACAGCAGAAGCATATGTTTCTGTGAGGCGGTGCCAGAGAGAGAGAGAGAGATGCTCTCTGGCAGCAGGCGGTGGCAGGTGGCATCAGAGGAGTGGACACTAGGCAGGCAAGTGGCAGCTTTGCAGGAACAGCACTGATGGTGGTTGCAGCAGGGCATATTTCTGTGAGGGGGTGCCAGAGAGAGAGGGACTCTCTGGCAGCAGGCAGCAGCAGGCAGCATTGGAGGAGCAGGCCAGTGGGAGGCGCTTCGCATGAGCAGCAGCAGCTGCAGCAGAATCAGGAGAAGAACTGTGGTATCATTGGGAGCAACTTACAGATAGCACCCCAGGTGGAGCAGCCAGGGGGCCAGGTCTAGTTTCTGTGTGTGGGTGCTAGACAGAGAAAGGGGAGGGGGGGCTCTCTGGCAGCAGGCAACAATGGGTGCATTTAATACTAGAGGAGGTCGATAAGTTGATGATGGTTCCTGGGACTGGAATGGCTGATTCTGTATGCATTGGGATGACAGCCCCCTGTGACTGGAACAACAGCCCCAGAACTTTGTTGATGGTTCTTGGGACTGGAGTGGCTGCTTCTCTCTCTCAAGAGCCCCCCTCTCTGGCAGACCAAAAAATAACACACATGCAAATCCTGCCCTTCCTGGGGCACTGTCTGCAAGTTTAGACCCTGGCATGTCTCCTCAGATGCCACCCACCACCACCTGCTGTCTACTGGCAGAGAGCCCCCCCACCCTTCTGGTGCACCCACACAGAAACAAGTCACAATCGGCTTATAAAATATAACAAAAATGTTTACTAAATGAACAATTATAACTATGAAAACACAAAACAATATAACAAAGTATGTACAAAATTTAGTCCTCTTCCACATCCACCCTTGGAACATGGGGAGGAGATTGGGAGGACTGTCCACCACATGCAAGAGGTGGGGCATTGGGGACCTCTGTCCCATGCCTCCCCACCACCTCAAGGGCCCCCTCCCTCATGCCCTTCTACCCCACCATTGCCTTTAGGAAGGACACCAAATACGCCTTTTCAGTTGACACATATTTGGCAACTGCCTGTGCCTGTTTCTCCTTTTCTTCCACTGCCCGGTGGTGGGCAATGATGGAATCTTCCATCTTCCTCAAGACAGCAAAGAATTCCTCCTCCATCTGCTGCCTCTGTGCCCTGAGGGAGCAGCGCAAGTACCTCAATGCAGGGGACTCTGCCTCCTCCACTTCCTCTGCTGCCTCAGGATTTGGGGAGTCAGAAGAGTGAATAGGAGACCTGGAGGGGGAAGGACGGTGATAGCACTTCCCTCGCCGTCTGCTTCTGGCGGCAGCACCAGCAGAGGCCCCAAGCTTCCGGGTCTTCATCACCAGGACCACACGGTGAAGGCCCCTTATGTGGGCAATCAGCCCTGATGTGGTCCTCTGGGCCCCTCTCTTTATCTCTTTGTCACAGATCTAAAAAACATACGAAGATTGGAACAGACGAAGTGTCATACTGGGTAAGACCAATGGTCTATCAAAACCTGCCAGCATCCTTTCTCCTCTCACTCTCCACAAATGGCTGACCAATGGCCAATCTCTGCCAATCCATTCCCTCTTGTTCCTGCCCCCTGGCTTACCTTGCATCGAGCATAGTCTCCTTTGGTGGGATAGAAATGCTCCCAAACAGCAGACATTTTTACCCCGCTCTTCTTCAGCCTGTCTTCTTGGCTGCCATCATCTCATCTTGTTTCACCCTCTCTGAAGCAAGAACACATAGCACCTACATAATATCATGCAATCATGTGATGCCTCCCCTCCAGTCTTTCCTCCCAGCCCAATACTCCATTCTCCCACTCCAACTGGATGGGTGCGGTGCTGCTGCCTCCTTGCCTGTTTCCCTGTCTCCAACCCACATCCTCCACCATGCCTGGGGGGTGCTGTCTCCTGCAGTGTCTTGGGGTGCTGCTGCACACTCATGCCTGACTGCTGCCAACCCATCCATCCACCCACCTGCACGTCTGCTAGCTCACTCTAGAGGATGGTATTCTAACTTCTACCATCCCTCATCAAAGTTCCATGGAACAATAAATAAATAAATTTTACAAACCTGGCACTGGCAGTGGCAACTTTGCTGCCCTCCTCTTCTTTGGAAGAGGAGCCCACCTCCAACACCTTGCTGGATGGTTCAACCTCCTTGACCTCCTCCACCTCCACTCCACCTTCACCTTCTTCTTCATCTACGCTTTCCTACCTGTCATCACAGAACACAACACACACAAGACCCACAAGACACACACTAGCCACACACAGCCAGTCAACCGCACACCACACCAGACACAGCACAGCCTATCAAATACCACACCACACGCACAAGACCCTAGGCGACACACACTTGCCAGTAGCCACACACAGCCAGTAAACCACACAACACACAGCACAGCCTATCAAATATAAGCCTATCAAGTACTGTTACCAGTATGATGAGATATTTTGGTATTGTTAACAGTATCATGAGAACTTAATTTGCGCACAGGTACCGATACCATAACATTATCGATAATGATAATGATAATGATACCAATAACAATAACAATAACAACAATAATTACAAAAGTGACATTGTCGTTAATAATGATAACAATAATGACATTTTAAAATAATGACAATGATAACAATAACGAAAAATGACATGGGGCCCTGATGTACACCTCTAGAATAAACTCTACACCGCTAACAGCCTGTTTGTATCTGTGATACTTGTGTACATGGCAACTGCTACCTAAAAGGAACCTGACTCGACACCATGCACTATAATTCCTCCATCTTACTATTTAGACTACTAGCATTTGCATAAAGACACTTAAATATATTATTTTATTTTTATTCTTAGTCTGCTCATTATAAGTAACTGTATAAGTGTGTCTGATTTCTTATTGCTCAGCCTTCACTTAGCCTCCTGTCCTTCTTCCTGCCTGTTTGTTCCCAGTTTTCCTGCTTATCCTGACAGCCTGTCCATCTGCCTCCCTTTTCTGAGTCCGCAATCCAGTTTTGTTCACCATCTTTGCAATAATCCTGGCCTGTATTGGACTTTATTTCTAAGTTTTGATCTTCTGTTGTCTCCATTGACTCTGTTACCTTATTACCCTTTGGCTTTGGTTGACTTGGCTTGGCTTGATCTTTTGAACTTGACCTTTGGCCTGCCTGCTGACTATGCATCCTGGATTACACCTTCTGACTGGTAACCTGAGTCCTGGCTTTGCTTAAACTTGTCTGGGACAGATCCTGTCACCACTTATGGCTGACACCTGATCCTGATTACAATTGTGGACTGGGGCCTGAAGAGGTGTGCAGGGCCTGAAACCTCTTATCTAGGGGCAAGGGAAGGGGACTTTGGAGGTTAAGGAGGAAGGTAATTCCTGCCCTGGGTACAAATATTGCACAGTATAGCACTTCCTTGGAACACACACACACACACACATATAACTTCCAAAAGGAACTCAATTTTCAAACCGAACCGAACCGAATTGGTTGAGTTGCTCCCTTTCCTTACACAATTCCCTGGACAAATAAGAGTGCCTAGTTTTTTTATTTAGCTCAATTATTATATTATTTTTTGTGAAATTTAAAGTTTTTTATCAGTTTTAGAATATTGCATCTAGGCTAGTATATAGCCACTTGTTCTTGTCCATTAATTGTGTGTGTATATATGTGTATATATATATATATATATATATATATATATATATATTTAAAACGGTGGTGACTACTTCCTTCTTATTAATTTTTTAAACCTTTGCCTATCATATCTATCTATTATTGTAAACTATGATCAAAGCTAAGTCCTCTGCTACTGGAGACTTACAAGTCTGGGTCACAAAACATGCAGAAGTCATCAGACACTGCTGTTTAAAATGGCCCTTTTTACACAAGTTGGTACCAATCATGCCTACACAGTGGATCTGCATGGACATGAGTAGTACCATCTCATATAAATCCCACAGCCAGTGAGTGGGAATCTGCATGCTCGGCTCCAGTGAAATACAGATCCCCACTCACTCCCCACACAGCATCACATATGGCGCAACTGTGGAAAATGGAAGTTGCTCTGTGAGTGTGGATGCGTGGGGATGCATGAGTGGGGTGTGTGTGCCCATGAGCAAGGCACCCACGTGCCACCCGTGCTGCAGCATGTACACACACACACCATGCAGCTATGGCCCATGTAAAAAGGGCCAATGGTGCCCGGACGATTTGGGGGGAGGGGTAGTGTCTAAACTCCTTGTGCACAAGTTTATAAATTAACTGCAGCTAAAGGTATATTTTTAAAAAATGAAATTCTTTTCCAGCAACATAAATCATGTAAGTAGAGCTAAAACAAATTTCCCAAGTGAGTATCATATCCGACAATTTTACTGACTTTAAATTAGATCCAGTGAAGCAGATCCAAACTTCTATTTGGTTACTTTTTTATTTCCCCAAATGACTATCCATTTCAGGCAAATGTGTAATAGTGCTAATAGTGCCCAAGTGAAATAATTGAAATACTGAAGGAATCATAATAACTCAAAGACTTAAGGAGGTAATGGTCATGGTCTGAACATTGCCTCCTTAAGGCGTGCATCCTGGCGCATGTTAGCCCCCGGCAGGGTGCAGGACCTATTAGATTGGTCCGTCCCTGGAGACTTATGGAACCGGATCAGTTCCGAACTGCTCTGGGGGAGTTTCCCTGGGACCTTGACACCCGCTCGGTCGATGATCTCGTAGCCTTCTGGAACATCTTGTTGGCCGAGACCATTGACAGGGTGGCTCCCAGGCATCCGCTGCCCTCTCGAGTCTCCAGCAGGTCTCCTTGGTTTACTGAGGGCCTGCGGTGTTTGAAGCGAGAGAGCAGGCAGTTAGAGTGATGGTAGCTCTGGACTCGTGACCAGTATGATCGACAGAAGCATAAGAGCAGTTTAAAGACTTATGCTGTGGAGGTGCAGGCAGCAAAGAAGCAGTTCTTTGCTGCTCTTATTGCATCTGCAAAGTCACGTCCAGCTGAGCTTTTCTGGGTGGTGAAGGGCTTGGTCAATCCTGCCTGCCTCCACCTGGACCTGGAGCAATCCAGTG
>QEPC01012365.1:24352-68577 GCA_003113815.1 Sphenodon punctatus
GTGTGGAGTCCCGCAGGGTGCCATTCTGTCCCCCCTCTTGTTTAACATCTATATGCAGCCATTAGGGGAGATCGTGAGGGGGTTTCAGGGCATGCAGCGTCATCAGTATGCTGATGACACTCAGCTCTACCTCTCCTTTTCCAGCAACCCAGACCATGCGGTCTCCTTATTTTCCCAGTGCCTGTAAGCTGTGGGGGCTTGGATGAGGTCGAGCCATCTGCAATTGAATCCTGACAAGATGGAGGTGATGTTGGTGGGCGAGGGCTTGGGGGACCTGGGGGTGGTTGGATCTCCTCTTGTTGGGGGGGTTCGCCCTTCCATGTTCTCTCAAGTACAGAGTCTGGGTGTGCTCCTTGATTCGGGGCTCAGCCTGGAATCTCAGGTTGCAGCCATGATGGGGAGTGCATTTTGGCAGTTACATCTTGTGCGGTGGCTTCGGCCGTATCTCTCAGACTCCGACCTCACCACTGTCAACCACGCCGTCATCACCTCGAGGCTGGATTACTGCAAAGTGCTTTATGTGAGGCTGCCCGAGAAGCTGGTCTGGAGGCTGCAGCTGGTGCAGAATGCCACGGCCCATCTCCTTATGGGGGTGGGTCGCAGGGAGCACATGACACCAGTGCTCCAGGATCTGCACTGGATGCCTATAAAGCACCGGGCCTGGTTCAAGGTGCTGGTTTTAAACTTTAAAGCCCCTCACAGGCTGGGCCCTGCTTATCTGAGGGACCGCCTCACTCCCCATGTGCCCATGCGACCCTTGAGGTCATCCGTGGGAGCCTTCTCGGAGGTTCCCCGGGCAAAGCGGGTGGCTACCGATGTTAGATCTTTTTCAGTGGCTGCCCTTTGCTGTGGAATTCGCTCCTGGTGAAGGCTTGGTTGGCTCCCACTCTCCTGCTGCTTCAGCATGTATGTAAGACCTGGCTGTTCCGTCAGGCTTTTGGCGAGGGGCAGGGGTGGGGTGGGTGGTGGGTGGGTTTTTTCCCCACATATTGTAATTTAAATTGTTTTTAAAATGTTTATATTTTTATTGAATGTTGTTCACCGCCCCGAGCTGCCCTGAGGGCAGGAGGGGCGGGATATACATTCTAAATAAATAAAAATAAATAAATAAAAAAGAGACAAACTGAAATACCCCAATACTGATCTAAAATATCTGAAATTAAACATTCAAATAAACGGGTATATGATTATGAATACCATTTTAGTGGTTAATAATTTGGGAAATATTTAGTGTGCTAACCACAAATATGAATATTTCTGAACACAAAAACATTTATTTGTTTCAGCTCTACATGTAAGTTTTATTGATAATTTTTAAAAGGACTAGAACCTATGTCTAATGCCAGAGAAGGTGACAAGAACATGGAGTTTGGAAGGCCACACTCCTTATTAGCATATCCCGAAACCAGCAAAACAAAACAAAAACCCAGCAAAACCAAAAAAGGGGACAGGAAACTTCACCCCCCCATAAAACCTGGTCCAGGGATTCTACTCTATTAACATCTGGAGACCCCAAGGTACAGTCCAGGTTCAACCTCCTGTGATCAAAACCAATACTGTCCTCCCCCACCCTTGACCAAGATGTCTGGCTTAGATGGGGGAATGAATCCTTTCTTCATAGGGCCCTCTAGTGAGCCTCTCCTCCCACTATCAGGGGGTCTAATGATGTGTCATGTACCTGCAAGACCAGACATGTCCTGTGATTTTAAATGACTGCACCTACTTATTTCATAGGAAATGTCAAGCACTGGGCTGATTCCCTGCCTGTGTGATGCCCTTTCCCTCATCTTATATAGAGTTGTCTCTTCATTGTTAGCTGGATCCTTACAAAAAAATATTCAACTCCCCCCTGGATCATTGCCTCAAGGGACCACCAGCTTAGCTTGGCTAGTTGCCACCCACCCACCCAGGACCAAAAAATCAAGACTTCTACCAATTTCTCTTTCAACTTAGTTAAATATAAGTGGACAACTGCATCCAGAAAGTGGACCCCATCGGTCTAGCAAAGCTTGTGCCTATGGTGGCAGATTTCCTTGTGATTGATACAGCTTCCGCCATGCAACTAGCAGCCAAAGTCAAGATGACGAGAAAGCACTCCAAGAGGCAAGCTAGCAACGTGAGAGCTATGAGAGCAATAAATGAATTGAATTTTACTGAAGAATTGAAGTTACATGAGTACATCATAGTCAGTTTGACATTCTTTATGTTCTCTTTTTTTGTACTTTCTGTCAAGCATAATTTCATAAACATGACAGTCATCACAATTTAAGAATGCACTGTTCTCACATCACAAAATATATAAGAAATTACCTGGAAATGACATACATTTTAAATGGAAAATTACATTTAATAGAAAGAGATTCCTATTTTGCCCATTCCTATCCACCAGCTCGTTTCTCTTTTCACAATGTTCAGTATGTTTGACAAGAATGCTCTTCTTTCAATGTTATGTTTGTTTGGACTAATTTCAAGATAGCCCTCTCGAAAATCAATGTCTAACTTTTTTTGTTTGACAACCTCATCTAGTCTACAATGGACTTCTAAAAGAAAAGAACTTTCCACTTGCCCGTCTCTCAATGTATTTTAGGTTAACTGTCTGGCTTCTGAAGAGAGATTATACTTTGTGGGCAGATGAGACTGATAACCTAGACCAGCCTGTCACTGATGAACAAGCGCACAGCTGCAATAGCGACAAGTGGTGGAATTTAACTGGGCCCCTCAAACCTAGGGGCCCCACTATCCTGGATACAGCTGTGTCTTCTGCCACAAAGCATTCAGTCTTCTGCACCAGGGTCCATTTCAACCTAGCAATGCCCTTGCTGAGGAGCATTTTAATGAGAATTTTGATCAGAAATCTACCTGTAACTAATAATAAATCCCCATGGCATGGAAACATCTCACTTTGGCATTTTATAAAACAATGACTTGGAAGCCTGACTGGCTGAGTCTTTTAATATGTAAAGAAATGTGTACATTTTTCAAGCGAGAATACTGTGTGTCATTTTTTTCATCCTGGTAATGAATGTATTATGGAATGTACACCTTTTCTTTTTAATACCAACCAAGACGTGCTTTTTTTCCCAAGCTATTTTCACAAATTCTAATTAGGCATAATTTCCCCTTAATGTGCATTTAAATCATTCACAAATACAAGGACTGACTGAAATTATTTGCTATTAGAAAAAAGCCATGAATGGATTTTTCATCTTAGTAACAGTCTGCACGGAAACTGCCTGCTATCTCAATATCCATGCAGTTATGCTTATTAACATAGTACTCTAGGTCAAAATGATGTCTCTCTCTTTTTATTGCCTTGGTTTTTGTCCTTTGTGAAATTAAGGTGTTAGGACACAGCTCTCTTCTGGTGCAAATGACAGGTGTCTTTTCCATTCTTGGCTACATTATCCCTTTAATTTGCAATCGACTAAAAACGTTTTTAAAAAGTCTTCAAGCAGTGACATGGTAACTTGGGTTAGCATTTTAAAAATGAGGTTAGACTAAAAGCGTAGCATGGGTATTTCATTTTGGCTCCCAACCATCTTTGTGCTATATTGCTGCATATTGAATTAAGTAGGTAAAGAAATGTATATTTTATAATTGTGAGTAAACAGTTTTTAATATCTGATTGTGATTTTTTGAAAAAAAATATATTAGTTTGATAATTTTGACTTATGAAACTATGGGTGAAAACAGACATGATGCTAACCACCCTTTAACCACCCTTGGTGGTCATTTATGCATGTTGCAGGGCTGTATTGGTGCCCTATGCAGCCCTGAAACATGCATAAATGACCACCAAGAGTGGTTAAAGGGTGGTTAGCGTCATGTCTGTTTTCACCCTATATTTAAGAATTTAAACAAATTATCATCTGGCTACCAGCTTTAAATTGGGAAACTGCCATTTACCATTTGATAGCCCATGTTGTGAGTAAATTAAGCTATCAAAGTAACATTTCCATCTGCTTATGTTCCACTAAATCAGTATGAAAATGGAAGTTAAATAGTATGAACACATAGCGTTATATCTATATATTCCAATCTTGCAGTCTTTCAAAATCTTAGCTTTCTTTAATTTCTGGGTGCTAGTCTTTGTTTCAGTGCTGATAAGTAAAGGAAGATTATTTTAGAATAAAAATGTTTTTTTGAAACACTTAGTATCAATGGTTTACTGTTACATCTCATATAGCTATTGTTGTCTTGTCCATTTCCTTAATATCGCCTATGAAACATTTTACCCAGCACTTGTTAACTCATGTGCCAAACTTCTCCTCAGTTTGCTGTTCCATGTTTTTGCAAGACTTTTAATAGAAGATCTATACAATTTTGGCAATGCGGTTTGGGGGTTTGGGGTTCGGCCTGAACTCGAGGTGTTCAGACCATTCATGAATGCCCCGAATCCGAACTGCTCCCTGCCTGAACTGGCTGAACAAAGTTTGGGTTCCAAACTGGTTAGGGTGGGGGCAGGGAGGAACCCGGTTTTCCCTTCCTCTCCAGGCTGCGCGGGTGGAAGGGGCTCCAGAGAGCACCTCCCCCCCTGCCCAGCCTCATAATTTTTTTAATTCCCCCACCTCAGGGATCGCCCTGCCTGATGGTGCTGGGGATCCATCCCAGGTCCACGCCCGCGGCGGTGGGTCTGGAGGTGGGTCCAGAGGCAGCAGTGCTCTGGAGTGCTTGAGGCCACTAATAGGCCTTCCGGGTCAAACCGGAAGGCCTAGTAGCAATCTGAAGTGCTCTGGAGCGCTGCCACCACCGGACCTGCTGGGCCTGCCGCCACTGCCGCTACTAGATCTGGAGTCTGACCTACCTGGTGGTTCTGGGGCTCCGGTCCCGGGTCCGGCGGAGGTAGCAGCAGCTGCTCTGGTGGTGTCGGCACTCTGGAGCACTTCAGGCCACTACTAAGCCTTCCGGTATGACCCGGAAAGCCTAGTAGCAGCCTCAAGCACTCCGGAGCACCGCCGCCACCGAACCCAGGGCCGGAGTCCCGGGACCACCAGGTAGGGTGATCCCTGGGATGGGGGGGGGAATTAAGAGGCAGGGCAGGGTGGGGGGGAGGTGCTCCCCAGCACCCCTTCCTCCTGCGCAGCCTGGAGGGGGGGAGGGAAAACCAGCACCCCCCAACTGAACGGGTTGCCCCCCCAAACCGATTTGGACCGAACAGGCCAAACTGAATGGTTTCAGGTTTGGCTGAACCCTGAATGGGACAAACACCGAACCCCGCCTCCCCGGTGTTCGCACATCCCTAGCAATGAGTATGCGGGGGGGGGGGGGATTTGTTGTTCAGCTAAGATAATAACACTCACTACTAATGGAGACTGGAAGGAATTATGTGAAAGAGAAAAAATAGATGTCTTTAAAAAAGAAAAGTACACAGGTTCTACCCATTCAGTCAGCAAACACAGTTGTCTGAGATGATGTAGCAGGTTATGGATCCTGTTGGAGGACTGCCTCCTGACTTTGACACACTTGGAGTTAGGTTTGAAGGAGCACCTCCAGCTGAGACTAGTTAGTTAGGGCAGGTGTTGTCAGACTTATGGCGCATTTGAACCAGCCACCAACATTGGGCAATCTACAAGGACTAGCACCTTTTTTTAAACGAGGCGCTGAAAAGCATCTCCGGAGCCCCACATTGAGAGAAAAGCCACACGGGGAGTGTTTACATGCTCCACGCATTGCCAGAAGTGACATGCTCCCTGTTGCTGGCAGCAGCGGTGGCTGGAGATGCAGTGCTTTGAACAGGCGCGTTCTGAAAGCCTCACTTTTCAGGCTTTCAGAATGCGCCCCTTCAAAGCACTGCATCTCCAGCCACCGCTGCTGCCAGCAACAGGGAGCATGTCACTTCTGGCAATGCGTGGAGCATGTAAACACTCCCTGCATGGCTTTTCTCTCAACACGGGGCTCAGGAGACACTTTTCAGTGCCTCGTTTAAAGGCGGTGTAGGACTGAGATTAGAGCAAATATTCCTGTTCTGCAGGGAAATACTGACCTTTTTGAGTGCTTGTGAGTGTTCATTGGTACTTCATTAGTCTCTGGTGATTCCATGTTTCTGTCATGGTTGATTATCAGCACCTGTATTTTTTTGTAATTTTGTAACTTTGGGGAATGTTATGGAACTTTTGCAACAGTTTTATGACCCATTTACGGCAATTTCCAGCACTTCCCCATCACTTAGCTGGCACTATTGCATCTCCACAGCCCCTATGGGGGCACACAGGGTGCAGATAGGACTTGGGATCGTCCCTGTAGCAGCTTTGTAACAACAACAAATGGCAAAAAACAGTGGAAAAGCTAGTACATTTCTGCATCACACAGCTGAAGGTGCATGACCTGTTTCCGACAGAAACAGCATTCACTGTAATTTCAGGCATAACCAAGCAGCTAATATGTAGCTTCTTGATTCTAGATAGCCTTTAGTGATGTCCCCAGACTTGGAAATATATGTAAGAGCAAAAATAAAACCCCAGAAGGGCAAGAGAGGGGGGTGGGGTGGGGGGAACAGTATAGACTGCTGGGTGGAATGTTTCACATACATGGGAATGTTTCCCATACAATGTTTCCCATACAATGTTTCCCAATTGTATTCCCATTCCCAATGTTTCCATACAATGTTTCCCATACAATGTTTCACATACATGGGAATGTTTCCCATACAATGTTTCACAATGTATGGGAAATACCTTAACTAAAGAGCATCCCGGTAAGCAATCAACAACCTTTCTACATATAAAGAGTGTTATATATTCTGAGTGCATTTATGTGATTAGAGAGAAACACCCATTACTAAGAAGGCATTCTATGAAATTATTTATTGAAGTGATAAATATATCTTCTTTTCATAAGCACTGCTTTGCCTTTGTAATAATTTGATTCGAACTTGGTTATTTGGAGTCTTGCATATTCTTAACATTGAACCCTGAGTGTAGTCAAGTCATTTTATTCATGCACTTGGCAAGAGCACAAACAGCAGCTTCACATGATAGTGATGGGATCTAGTATGTTGAGAAGAGCATCTCCAAACAGAACCTGAGCAACAGACACCACAAAACCAGAGACCAATGGGTTTTTTTCCTTTTTGCTATTGCCAGTGCTTTTACAGCCAAATATAATGATGTTAACAGGAAGACAGCAGAAATGGTAGCTATAAGCCAGGAGGCAGAGCAAGAAGTCCAGAACCATAATATACTGAATGTAAGTGGACACATATATTTTTATATTGCTAATATTTATAGTCTACTAAATAAATATAAATAAATAAATATATGGGGGAAATATACTGTTACTGTATACCTTATTTATCTACATCAAATAAGACAAACCAATTACAAGCCACTTCCTAAATTAAATGAAGGCTCAAACTCAGAAGGAGTGAGTTTGAAAAGATAAGTATGGTAAAGATGAGAAGCAGTGTTCTTTGACTGAAGCAAAAACGATTAGCCTAATGTATCCTACCTGTAATGACTTCAATTCTGGTACACCTTAGGGGAAGGGTGGGAAACAAACAAACACACAAATAAATAAAATGTATTTTGATGACAAACAGGGCTTGGAAGCTGAAAACATCCCTATGTATGATGGAAAGACACATGCTTTGCATCGCCGTAACAGGAAAAGAATGAATGGATAGAAAGAAAGAAAACCAAATGTGATAGAATCAAGAACAACAAATGGCAGTAGGTTGCAGCAGGACATATGTTGCGAACACAAGATCCGAGGTGGAGTGAACACAGTTCACTGAATGGAATAACTGAATGGACTGAATGGAGTTCACACACCAGATATAGGAGCAGAGACCAATGGGTCACTTGAGAGACTTTCTTTAAAATTGGGGTAAACTGCAGAATCCTAAACTCTGCAAGGTCATCATCCCTCATGGGTCCAAGAAAATTTGAATCAATGGATGCTTTGAGATGTGCTTTCAATCAAGTGTACTTACTACTTATGACTTTGGGTGGCAGGACGCACATGCAAATCAGGCACAACTTTGATCAGAACACACCGGATTGAAACCTTTTGATGCACTGACAAATGTGCTGTACTGAGCTGCAGAATCCAGATTGGTACAGTGCATTCAGTGCACCAAAAAGTTTCAGTCATGTGCGGTATGCTGTTCTGATGTTATCAAAGCTGAACATAATTTGAATGTGAGGCCCACCACCCGAACTCATAAGTAGACTTTAAACCAAGTCTAAAAGTGCCCAATGATTCACAGAAAATACTATTTCCATCAGAAATGGACCGTTTTTCACCTTCCACTGCTTTCATTTATTTCCCATTCAGGAATGCCTTTGTTTGGTACTTCTGCTATATTTGCTACTTTGGTTCTTTTAGTACCATACTTCTGCTATATTGGTCAGTACCTTTGGTACTTCGAGAGCATGATCACAATATGGAATGCACAAATGTCAATGAATGTTTGTTAATTAAAGATAGGGATTTACTGATGGTTCAGGAACAATTGTTCCCAATTCAGCTCGAGCTCCAAGGCACCTAGGAACAAGAGCAGCTCTTGCTTCAATCTCCACGGTGGCTGCCCAACTCACAGCTTCCCATGAATGACTTTGGAGAAGAAATCCTGAAATAGAATTTATATGGGTGTGTGATGAGCAGAGGAGAGGGAGGAATGGTGGTTTTTTTAGGAGAAGCCTTTATTCAACATAGAGCACTGCATCATGATGATGACTGATGATTGATGACGACGCATACCTCCCAACTTTTCAAGTGGCCAAAGAGGTACATAAGCAAGCCCTTCCCCTTCCCCCATACACACTTGTGCACATGCACACTCATGCACATACACACACATTCTCACATCAAGTCTGGTGGCTCCACCTTCTATTAGTGATGGTGGATGACTGCAATGGTAGCTCAGCTCTGGTGGTAGAGAGAGGGCAATAGGATGACTTTGGTGGTGGCAGTGAAGCCACAGATTGCTCTAGTGGAAGCAGCAGGTTAGAAAATTTGTTCTCAGACATTTGTGGCTATCTTCGCATTTTGATATCAACGCTTTGGCAGGAGCCACACACAAGCTCTTCGATGATCTGGTGGCAGCCACATGCAACTTCAAGGGCAGGATTATGGGATTTTCCTGCAAAATCAGGAAGGACTAGTGTGGGACTGTTGGGAGATCTGATGATATCTGGGCATACATCTGACGGACACGGACAGCCATGACAGTCAATGAGGCACAGCAATGACAGCCAGCCATGGCAGTTCCTGACCCAGGGCGGGTCTTCTATGGCCCACTTTGGCCCACATGGGAAGCCTTTAGCCTGGGTTGTGCCCTTGGAGATTAGCTCACATCCCAGGCTAGCCACGAACGCTCCCCAGGGCAATCCTGGGCCAACATTTGGGCCAACACAGGGGGTCTCCTGTGTGGGGTTCTGCAGAGTTCCATTCTGTCCTTCCTTTGGTTCAATGTGTATATCCAGCCGCTGGGGCAGATGGTGCATTGATGAGGGGTGTGGTGTCATCAATATTCTGATGATACTCAGCTGTACCTCTCCTTTTCATCAGACCGGTGCGGGGCAGTCTCACTATTTTCCTGTTCTTTGGGGGCTGTGGGGGACTGGATGAGAACTAGCTGACTGAAGATTAATCTTGATAAGACAGAGGTGATGCTCATTGGTTGGATTGGTGATCTGGGTGAAGAGGGACCTCTCATCATTGATGGGGGTCTGCTCAGTTTTGTCATTGCACATTTGGAACCTCGGGATGCTCCTGTATCCACAGCTGTGCATGAATGCCCAGGTGTCAGCTGTGGTCAGGATTGCTTTTTGCCAATTACATCTGGTGTAGCAGCTCCATCCGTATGTCTTGGATTCCGATCTTGCCACAGTCATCCATTCATTTGTCACCTTGAGGCTGGATTACTGTAATGCCCTCTATGTGGGGCTGCCCATGATGGTTCAGAGACAGCAGCATACCATGGCCCATCTGCTTACGGGGATGGGTTGCCGGGAGCACATTCAGCCCATGCTTCGAGCTCTGCACTGGCTGCCTATTGTCTTCTGGGCCTGATTCAAGGTGTTGGCTTTGACCTATAAAGGCCTAAATGGACTGGGCCTTAGCTATCTGAGGAACTGCCTTACTTCCCAGGCCCCAGGGTGGCCTCTGATGTTGTCAGGAGGGCATCCTCCTTGAGGTTTCATGCTACAGGTTGGTGGGAACCAACAGGCAGGCATTTTCAGTGACTGCAGCAGTGCTGTGAATTGCCCTCCACTGCCATCGCAGCGGTGGAGTCATTGTCACGCCCCCCCCCAAAAGAAAGGAGGGCAGGAGGAGGCAGGGCATGGGGAGAAGCTGTTGGCGAGGGTTGCCTAGCAACCCCCGCTGGCAGCGTGAAAGTAAGAACCGCTCATTGGCTCTGCTGGTCACATGGTGACCAGCCTTTACGGAGCATTCCCCGCTCATTCTAGTGAAGAGCGAGGAATGGAGCAGCAGGGCCCAGCAGCGCTGTTGAGTTGAGTCCCCCCCCCCCACTTCAGCAATGTGTGGCAGAGCGGAGCAGAGAGGAGCTTCAGGATGAGGCACACAAGGAAGCATGACCCCAAGGCAGCAGGGAAGTCAGGGGCTAGGAGTGAGACCCAGCCCCCAGTGAACAAAAAAGGGAAGCGGGCAGGCAAAAGCCGGTGGAGATTCGGAGCCCAGGGGCCCCATTGGAAAAAGGGGGAGGGGGAGTTCCCCAGTGGGACAAGGGACCTTGCCCCCCAGAATCATGGGGCCTCTAACACGGAGGGGGGAAGGAGGGCCCAGCGTGACCCGGCCCCCAAGGGTAGGGTCAGTGCTGGAGTGCATTGCAGCATGTGAGGCCTTGCTGCGTGGGGAGGAGCAGGCAGCTACAGGGAGGTTTCCCCAAGGCAGGGGGCAACGTGCAGAGGGCTGGGATTGGGTCAGGGAAGCGGGTGAGCTAGGATCGTTTCCCATGCCATCAGACCCTGGCAGAGGAACTGCCAGCTGCACCCAGTGTAGGACAGGGCCCAGGCAATCAGATGGAGTGGGCATGCAAGGAGGACAGGGTGGCATTGCCCAGGTGGAGTAGCAGCCAGAGTGTTCTCCCAGCACACTATGATGACAGGGTGGTCATGGGGACCACAGGGAGGAGGGGTCCCTCCTACCTTGTGCTCATGCCTGACCAGGATTTGGCAGGGAGGGAAAATGCTGACGCTGGGGGGAATGCGGTATGGGATGATAGTGACCCTCCTTTCAGTGTGATTCCAGGCGAGGTGAGGATGGCGGCCGCGAGGAAGACGAGAGTGAAGAACCCGGCATTTTGGTATGAATCAAGGCACTTGAATGGGTGCTAAAGAGTAGGAGGGCAATGTGAGCAACACTTCCCCAGCCCCGTGCGGCTGAACCAGGTACGGACACAGTGGGGGGCTGGTTGCCGATAGGGTACGGGAACACATTGGGGAGTTTGGGGCTTGGTACCTCCGCCTCTTCGCAGGAGCCGCTTCAAGGCTGGGCGCCAGGCTGTTGGGATGGGAGGATGGGAGGCATGGGTGGACGCACAATCCCTCAGGTGTCACAAGGGGTGGTGGTGCAGAATTCCTCCCACTAGAATGACCCCACAGTATCTTTGGTGGAATGGGGGGTGGGTGCAAGTGAGGACCCCTACCATTCCTTGGGCTGGTGTGGGGCAAGGACAGGAACAGTTAGGTTGGCAGCTGGAGGCTGGGATGGTGGCAGGGGGCCAATACCAGCCCCAGAAAGCATTGCAGGTGTGTCCCCCCAGCGGGGCCTGGCAGTTGGTTCATCCCACGTTGGGGGGACGTCCCCCTGCCCCACTTGGGGGCAGGTACACCAGTTTATCCTCACCTATTGGGGAACATTTTCTGCCCACTACGTGGGAGAAAATATGGAGAGGTGAGTATGTCGACCTCATTGCTCTGTTATTTAGTGATCCAACAGTGGATCAAGGGGAAGAGGAAGAAAAAAAAGGATAGGGAGAAATACAAGCGACCCAAGGCTGATCGGAATTGGGCCAATTGGACGGCAGTGTATGCAATGGAGTGCTGCTGGAAATGTTCCCTGATAAAAGAGCTAACCTTTTGAAATACGGAGAAATTATCCGAAGGACCTGAGACCGGGACCCCCGGCGCCTGGTTAAGATATGACAAGGTGTTCCGGCATCGGGCAGCTTTTACACCAGGTCTCCAATGGGACACTCATGCACATGACCTTTGGTTAAATTGCATGAGTGATGCAGGTGGGGCACCAAAGGTGGACAACAGCCACTGTTTGGCAAGAGGAGGGGTGGCCTTGATAAATGATCTGGCAAAGGCCTGGGGGAGGCAGGCAGCAGCAGGTAGCATGGGACGGTGCTGGGAATTTGATCATTTTGGGAAATGTGCCCATCCGGTGTGCAGGTTTTGGCATACCTGCTCCTCCTGTGGGGGATTTCATGCTGCGTCTGCCTGCACCAGGTACAAGCTGGGGAATAAGGCAAAGGGCCCAGGAGGACAAGGGTCAGGGGGCATGGGGCCTGTGGGAAAAGGCCCCATCACCAATCAAAGCTGAGAGACTGAGGGTTGCCCTGATGGCACATCCCAACCAGCAGGAAGTGTAGTATGTTGTTTGGGGTTTTACGGACGGGTTCATTATACCGGCAGCTGACGTGCAGCCGGGCAGGGTGGCCCCCAATTTGAAATCAGTGTTAGGTATGGAGGAAATTGTTGCCAACAAGATTGCTAAGGAAGTAGCCAAGGGGCAGGTAGCCGGTCCGTTTGCAACCCCCCCATTGCCTGGCATGATCTTCTCCCCATTGGGCGTGGTGTCAAAAAAGACACATGGCCATTATTGCCTAATTCATCATTTGTCTTATCCTCTGGGTTGGTCGGTCAGTTACGGGATTCCAAGGGACCTGATGTTGATACATTATGTGACCTTTGATACAGCGGTTGCACTGGTTAGGAAATTCGGCAGCGGAGCTTTACTCGCGAAGTGTGATGTAAAATCAGCATTTCGCCTGTTGCCTGTGCACCCTGACAGCTTTCCCCTGCTAGGTTTCCATTTTCAAGGAGGATACTATTACGACAAGGCCATGCCCATGGGATGCTCGATTTCATGCTCTGCATTTGAGCGTTTCAGTTCCCTGGTCGAATGGGTCATGCGCTGTGTGGCAGAAAGGGGGAGGTATCATGAAATATCTTTATGACTTCCTCTTCATTGGGCGGGCAGGGTCGCAACAATGTGCTAACCTGGTGGGGGTCTTTCAGAGTGTGGCCCAGCACTTAGGCATTCCTTTGGCGGTCGAGAAGACAGAAGGGACAAGTACAACTTTGACGTACCTAGGCACTGAGTTGGACACGGTGGCGGGAGTGTCCCGGCTGCCGTTGGACAAATTGATGACACTGATTAGCAAGTTGGAGGAGTGTATGGGAGTAGCCAAGATCACGATTAAGCAGCTGCAGTCACTGGTGGGCAGCTTGAACTTTGCGTGTAGGGTAATAGCACCAGGCAGAGCATTTATGTCCCAGTTGTACAGCAAACTGGTAGGCAAACCATTACCATATTACCACATTATGGTTATGCAGGACATGACATTGGATTTGGAGGTGTGGCACAAATTCTTACTTTGGTACAATGGGGTGAGCGTGTGGAGGGAGCAACTCCTTTTTACAACAGATCTTGAGGTGCACTCAGATGCATCGGGGGCGCATGAGTTTATACTATACTTCAATGGCAGGTGGTGCGCAGCCAGGTGGCCTCAGGAATGGTGGGTGGATGGCATAACTAGGGACCTCACATTCTTGGAGTTATTTCCAATAGTAGTGGCAGTGCACCTCTGGTCCGAGCCGTGGGCAGACAAGGCAATACTGTTTTGGTGTGACAACCAGGCAGTACTGCATGTTGTTAACACATTGTCATCCCGCTCACGATGGATAATGACATTGGTAAGGGCCTTGGTCCTCGTTTGCCTACAGCACAACATCTTATTCCATGCCAAGCACGTTCCGGGACTTGAGAATAAGATTGCTGATGCTCTTTCTCGGTTCCAGATGGAGCGTTTCCGTGCATTGGCACCTCATGCCTACCTGAACCTGGAGTCCATGCCGCAATGCCTGTGGAGCCTTGGGGTGCGCCGACAAATGGTGCAGGCTTCGCTGGCACCTCGCACCTGAACAGCATAAGCCGGCGCCTTTCAGACATTTCAACATTCCAGGGCCCAGCATGAATGGAGCTTGGGTTTCCCCATTCCCGAAGCGCATGTTTTACAGTTTGCCATGACCCTCAGGGGAGAGGGGTTAGCGGCAAGAACAATTGCTGGGAAGTTAGCAGCAATTGGTTTTATGAGCCAGTTGGCGGGCCACCCAACGCCAGAAAGGGATTTCTTTGCCCGCAAGTTAATCAAGGCATGGTCCCATGAGCAGCCACCCATTAGTGATTCAAGGCTCCCCATTACACCACAGTTGTTAGGCAGAATTGTTGGTTCATTACCGTTGGTGTGTTTTGATGAGTTTGAAACAAATATATTTGCGACACTGTTTAAAGTGGCATTTTTGGGGTCTTTTAGGGTTAGCGAGTTGGTAGTTGAATCAGTTAGGGATAAGTCAGATAGGGCGGTGGCAAAGCAGAATGTTATACTCGGGGATCAGGAGCTAGCTATCTGCCTGAGGACATCAAAGACAGATCAGAGGGGACATGGGCGGATTGTGAGACTGGCTAGAGCAGGAGACAGGGCTATCTGCCCAGTTTGGGCAGTCCAGATTTACAAAGAAATTCACCCAAAGATGGCTGGTCCTTTCTTTTGTCACCAGGGTGGGGCACCAGTTACCAGTTACCAATTTGTTGCCATCCTCCGGGCAGTACTTACTAGATTGGCCTGCCAGCCAAGAAGTATGGAACCCATTCATTTAGAATTGCAGCAGCTTCCTTTGCAGCTCAAATGGGCATGAACACCAGGGAGATACAGAGGATTGGGCGGTAGCAGTCTAGGGCCTACCGCACATATGTGCGAGGGGACCCAGCCGGTGATACACAGTGAACTAATTTGTCTTTCTTTGACAGATCCTGTCTTGGGTCACAGAATGATTATCTGGATTATGGGACATAGTCTGGTGCGTTGGGTGGCAAAGGCGGTATGGAGCAGTGGCCTAGGAACCCAGCTGGGTCTGTCACAAATGGCAATGATCAAATGGTTTGGGCAGATCAAATGGCAACAGCTCATCCCGAGCCTTGCATCGTGCATAAAAGGGGTTAGGCCAGACATAGTGGTGGTTCACCTAGGGGAGAATGATTTTCCAGGGAAAAAAGGGGTACAATTAATTAAGGACATGAAGCGGGATCTTTTGGTAGCGAAAGAAATGCTTGGAAGCTGTAGGGTGATTTGGACAGAATTAGTAGAAAGGGTTAAGTGGGGGGATAGAGTGCCACAGAAGAAGGTAGATAAAACTAGAAAGACAGTGAATAGGGAAATTGGGAAGTGATGGAGGGGAATTGGAGGGGACACAATTAGGCATGGGGAAATTTCGCATAGAAAGGTAGAATTATTCGGGGGGGGGATGGTGTCCACCTGTCCCAGGCCAGTAATATTGTATATTTGCAAGCCCTACAAGCTAGACTGTTAGAAGTTATGGGTTAGGTGTGGGGGCCGGACCCTAATGTTTAGGTGCGACTCCTGGTGGCGGGGGTCCAGTATCGGTTGTGAAATAGAATAAGTTGTTTGTAGGAGGCATCTCCTTAAGAGATGGGGGAGCCATGCTTAACGCATTGCAGGGTATGGCAGGCGAGGCGCTGGTTTCCCGGGGTAAGGGTGACCTGGCACGGTGGTAGGGCATAGTATGGCCCCCCACTGGTGGGCTCCTGATGCCTTACTCAAGTTCTGAAGGACTATGTCCCCTTTGGCCGTGCCCCCAGCGCTGGCGAAGGGGAGGCCTTAATTTTGTGACGAGGTTGTCGAGGGTATATCGAGACCTTCTCTGTTGTTAATAAGTTTTGAGTTTTAATGGTTGATACTGGACCCGAATCCCAATAGCCGAAGTCACCCCCTCACCTAATTCTAATTGTTGTAATTGGATTAATAAATGGTGCGGTCATATTTCAATCCAAGTATCGATGTCCTGTCTCCTTTCTTGGGGTGCGCCGACAAACTCACGCCTGGTGAATGTCCATTTCAGCCAAAATCTCCTCGCCTTCTGGTGTCAATGTAAGGCATGGCTCTTCCACCAGGTTTTTGGTGAAGGGGAGGGGCTAGGGGAGGTTTAGGTGTGGTTGTGTTATTTATATCTTTCTCTGTGCATTAATTGTTTGACCTAATGATTTTTAATGGTTATTTTATGGTATGTTATTGATGTTTTATTGTATTGTATTGTTAATTGCTCCAAGGTGTCAGAGGTATGATGGGGCAGGATATAAGCTTATTAAATAAATAAATAAATAAATAATACTAAATAAATAAAATAAGATAACATTTGAACTAGTTTGTCTCTATCTATTATTAGGGGTGTGCAATTTGTTCAATTTTTATGATAAACAACTCAACTTGCTGTTTGAGTTGGCAGGTGACAGTTTGGGAGTGCTGTTTGTATACCATGCACCTACCTGTGTGGCAGCCTCCCTGCATGCTCTAGCAGAGGTGGTGTCAGGGGTGGTGTTGCGATCCCCCAAGACAGTAGTCTTGGGGGACCTCAACATTCATGCTGACGATGCCCTTGGGGGAGCAGAGCATGAGTTCATGGCTGCCATGGCAACCAGGGGCCTGTCACAAATGGTTATTGGTCTGACACATCAGGGGGGACATACCTTAGACCTTGTCTTTTGCACTGTCCTTGAGGCAGGTGCTCCATTAGTGGGGAAGATATCAGCTGTGCCCTTGTAATGGATGGATCATTACCTCCTGCACACCTTGATATAGGCTGTTAACATAAGTACGCTCTAACACACATAAAATGGGTGTTAGATTTTTTCATACATTGTACAGGGCACCACTGCAACCAATCAGCATGGGTTCTTGTCCCATGTGATGCTTACACCCAGTTTTTCTGGGTGGAGATGGGTATTAGGCGTCTATGTAAAGACCACTTGCAGTGGGTGGGGAGCATTTCTCTGGGTGGGGATGCGTGTTAGCGTCCGTGTGAAAGCCACTTGTGGTGGGTGTGGTGGGTGTCTGCTTTTGCGCAACACGCATCCCCACCCACTGAGCAATGGACTCCACTTGGACCTGGACACTGTCGTCCATGCTTTCATCACCTCTATATTAGACTACTGTAATGCACCTTATGTGGGTCTACCCATGGTGATGGCTCAGTAAATGCAGCTGTTGCAGAATGCAGCAGCCAATCTCTTTGTGGGATTGGGCTGCCAGGAACACATTACACAAGTGCTCCATTCTCTGCACTGGCTGCACGTGGTTTTCTGGGTCCGATTCAAGGTGTTGGTTTTGGACTATAAAACCCTAAATGGGCTGGACCCTGCCTATCTGTGAGACTGCCTCACTCCCTGGGTCTTGGAGAGGCCCCTGCGGACATCCGGGGGTCCCCTGCTCAAAGTCGCCAGGGTTTTTGGGGAGTCCATGCTGGGGAGGGCATTCTCAGTGGCCATGCCATGACTGTGGAACTCCCTTCTGGTAGAGGCTCAGCTGGCCCCAGACCTCCCCTCCTTTCGGAGATGTTGTAAAACCTGGCAGTTCCACCAGGTGTTTGGTGGGGGAGATGGGTAATGGGAGGGGGTGGGGGATGTTGGGGTGAGATGTTATTTTTCTTTTCCTCCTTCTATGTGATTTTAATTGATGTTTTAAATGTTTTAGAATTTGTAAGCCGCCCTGAGCTGCCTCTGGCAGGAGGGGCTGGGTAGAAATTTTTTAAAATAAATAAATATTGAAAACAAAAATCCCTTTTTCATTTGTGTTATTTCAATAAAAAATAATTCTGACATTTTGGAATAGAAACAAAAATGTTGGAATAAAAATAAATGAAAATTTGGGGACATAGTGTCAGAGAGCGGGCATGGGGGGGAAGGCGGGGGCGCCCCAGACGGATAGGGGGGTCCCCAGAGATACCGGCGCGCCCCGCACCTCTACCTTCGGGTGCCGGGGCGGTCCCACAGCCGGCAGTTCAGGGAGCAGAACAGGGGCATGGCAAGGCAGCAGAGGGAGCGATTCCTCCCAGCACGGCTACAGACCACGAGGAAGGGGCGGAGCCACAGAGCATGGCCCCTAGACAGGACGCTACCCCGGAGAGTGAGGGGGCGGGGCTAGGACCGACGCCGCGACGCTCGGCACGCCTGCGGGCGCGGCAGGGGCGGAGCTAGCCCTATAATAGGGCACGGCTGGATAACTTCCCTGCCGGCGAGCAGCGTGCTGTGAAGCTGGCCCCAGAGCGAGAGTTCAGGACAAACCAAGTAGTCAGAGTTAAAGAGTGATTGTGGAGTGAGTGGTGAGTGTAAGGCGAGTGGAAGGTGAGTGTTGGTGGTACGAAGGGCAAGGGTGTAGTTGAGGGTGGGTGGGGTCTGTCAAGGTGTGGGTGAGAGCACAATCCCTCCTGCCTCCATCCCTCGGTGGCCTCCACCATCCCGGGTGGAGTGGGCTGCGTCCTTCCCCCTTCCCAGGTGTTGGGACTTCCCTTTCCCTCACTGCCACCGCACTAAACCTATTCCTAGAGCACGTGTGGGTGAAGGTGTGCTTGAGAGGGCAGGGACCTGGTCCCCCTGCCATCTCCTTAGAGGGCTGTGCACGCCTGTCGTTGTCTCCCCTGTGATGACACGGCCCGTTCCTTCGGGAACATATAGGGCCACCTACTAACCTGAGGGGAATCTTTTTCCACTACGAGTGCGTGTACACCCCCTTCGTGGCAGGAGTCCCGTGTAAGGTGTGTGCAAGAAGAGTCAGGTCTGTGGGCTTCTTCCTTCCCCCATCCCTGATCCCTCACACATAGTTTTTAGGCTGTGCCTTATTTGTTTTCTATGTTATTTGCATGAAAGGTGAAAGCATTGTACCCCTCACTCTAGGAAATGTCGCTTACAAATTCCATAAAGATTGGACAAAGGGTCCCAATTTTATGAGCATCGTGGTTTGTGATACATTTCTGACTCTAACTTCTTTTCTATCTGTCCTATTTGGATGTAATTTTGGTAACATTGTACTCCTTTTTAAACATAATCATCCCTGACAAGTTTCAGAAAGTTTGGCTAAAAGGTCCTGATTTCATAAGCAATTTACATTTTATACTTTGTGCACACATTTCCAGTGGTAACATCTTTGATTTCCATTCAATATGGATGAAATTTGTACTTCTTGTACCCCTTATGGAAGGGATCATCGCTGAAAAATTTAAGAAATATTGGATAAAAGGACCCAGTTTTATAATCAATTGAATGTTTGTGATTTTAGCAGAACTTGTGCAAATACTAGTCCTGAACATTTTGGGAAAAAACCAAAAATGTCAGGACATAACCAGGACTTCAGGCAGCAAGGCAGAGGGGAGGCAGAAGCACCCCAGCAATCAAGAGACATGACTGAGGGTATTTTAAGACGTTACGAGATCACAGTGAACCACAGTCAATACCCACAAGGGGCCAAAGCACCCTGAACATCTGTTTGGCTGCCTCCAGATGTTCACCACGGTCAATTCCCGCATGGGGTCAATTTCAACCACACTTCCGGGGCTCCCCAACGGACAATCACCGCAAGCGTGGTCAAAGAGATTCCCAGCGGGAACCAACAAAAAGTAAGGTCTGTCCGGCAACCACAGCCCAGAATCCCCGGAGGGTTTCCGGGTCGTGGTCAAATCGGGCAGGCACTGAGGCTGCATTGGCCGCGGCGCCCGCATTGGCCGCGGCGCCCACCCATCTCCCTAGAGGGCGGGTGGCGGGGGAACATGGGGGGGCAGGGCCATGCGGCCACACATTGCGCCACACGGCCCCGCCCCTCCCCGATTTCCCACTGAGATCAGCCGGCACATCTGTTGGACGTGCCAGAGTGATCCCGGTGGGGAATCATTTGGGAGATTCCGGGACGGAACAAATGCCGCCCCGTCTCATCTGAAATCACCCTGACACATCCAGTCTGGCCAAATGGCATCCAAAACACATTCTTCAGCAATGTGAGAGAGGGCATAAGGTAATCTCTTATTGGCTCTACAACTTCCCAGTAACAAGCAGGGTGGTTTGGGTGGGCACAGAACAGAATGAGGATACGTTATTGACATTTCTGCTTGTACCACTGTGGCAAACATTAGAGAATTTCTGGTATAGGTCCATCCGGAGATGCTGCTTAGGCTTCCAACGTAACAGTACTTAGTCACTGCAATCAGGGAGCCTTGAGGGTAGACATTGGGGAGAAAATATAAGCTTCTGAAAAGTTACGCAGCCACCACCATGGCTAGATCTTTTGCGGATTATAGACTGGCTCAATGTTCTCTGTGTGTGTCTCTGTGTGCTGCAGTCTCCAGTCTCACTGTAAGTATTGATAAAAACAGAACTCTACACCTACTCTACCCCACGTATGCCCCTGAAAACTTTGAGGTGCCAATGACTGAAGTCTATGCCAGTGCCTCTGGAAACGGCTCCTTCTCTGTTATTCCCACCTCCTTCTGTCTTCCTCACTCTTTTTACAAATTCTCCAAACCTGAAACAGAAACCATAAAATAATTTAATTACTTATAAAATTGGGACCTTTTATCCAATCTTTTTGAAATTTTTGAGGGACTATCCCTTGCATAGGGAGTTCGATGTGTCCAAATATCATCGACGGTGGATTGAAACAAAGATGTTATAGCTGGAAATATGTGCACAAACCACAAAATGTCAATTGCTTATAAAATCAGCATCCTTTATCCAATATTTATAAAATGTTGCAAGAATGATTCCTTGTGTAAGGGGAACAACCTTTCTAAATTTAATGCAAAGCAGTTAAATAATAAATAGGTTACACTCAGAAAACCATTTCCCATGGAAACCAATGGAAAACACAAATGAAACTTAAAAATGCAAAACAAAAATTCTCTAACAAAAACCAAGAAAACAAAACTAACTTTCTAATAATGAAAATAAAACCCAAACCAAAATTAAATGGGGTCCCTAGTGCCCACCCCTTCATACTAAGAACAAATACGATAACCACACTCTCTCAGACTAAGGCCCTTTTCAAATGGACTGGTGGTGCAGGGGGGTGGGGGGTGGATGCTGTGATGGGTGGGCAGTGCATGGGCATTCCGTTACACAGACAGCCACCCACCCCAACACAGAGAGCATCTGCCATTGGTGCCCGTTGCTACGTGTATGTGTGATGGGTGGAGGTGGGTGGAGTGTAGGAGTGTGCACTAGGGATGTGTGAATGTGGTTTGGAAGTTCGGAGTTTGGACCGAACTCAAATAGTTCGGTCGACCTAACTGAGCTTTCAAACCGAACTCGAATTTGACCGAACTGTTCGGTTGAATCCAAACCAGTTTGGAAGGCCAAAAACCCCGGTTTTGAATGTACGAACTCGGTTCGGAAGTTAGTAATTCGACCAAATTCAAATAGTTCGGTCGACCGAACCGAACTTTTGAACCGAAATTGATTTTCGAACCGAACCGAATTTCCAAACTCGGTTCTGTTCGCACATCCGTAGTGAACACTCACCCCACCCACTTGCTGTAGTGGTAGCACAGACACTCTCTGAAACCACACATGTGGGGAGGGGGAAATCCGTGCAAAAAGGGCCTATCTGTCATTCTCTTAACTGAGTTTATACTGTACAAGTAGATACATATGACCCACTTATTCCCATGGTGAAATTATTTCTCAAAGACACATGCAATATTCTTGACTTTTCCAAAGTGCCCTTACCATAGCAGCAGCAGGGAATTAAGTCCATTGTCTACATTGCACTTTAAATTGGGGGAATATTGTCTGTATTACAGAAAGGACAAGAGAAAAATTATGATTGCAATCCTGAGACCATCGAAGTCCATGATAAAGCTCTCACTGAATTCAAGTGGAGTCAGAATTGTGCTCTATGTTGGGTTCCTATAAATTTGAATTGTCATTTGGTTCAGTAAAACCTAAGAATAAGGAGGATCTGCGCATGCGCCAAACTGAGTAGTTGGAACATGCCCACACTCAGCTCCCCCGTCTTTTAAACAAACTGAAATCAAAACTTTTTGAAAAGAAAAACCCTGCTCCCTCAGAGACATGGCAGGCAAGAACAAAAACAAACAGAAAATATTGCAGGAGAATGCTCTGGAGCGCTTTTGCCAGAGGAAAGAACTTGCGGGGCCCAGTGTCAGGGCTAGCTAGGGCCCTTTCCCGACGCGCGGGACCACGCCCCACCAGAATCCCGGGAGGAAACACCCCCGAAAACGGGGAACAGGTGGTCGGGGCCCCTCAAGCCCAAGATGCAGGAGAGGCCAGGCCCCCAGAGGAAACCTCGCAGGCACTAGAGACCCCGCTCCCTGAAGGGGCGGGGATGCAAGCAAGCGGCGCACCGGCGGAGGAGCCGACAACAGCGGGGGCGGAGCCAGGCAACCCGACGAGACGCTCCGCACGCCTCCAGGCCCAACGCCAAAAAGGGGCGGGGCCAGGACTATTTAAACCCGGAAGTGCGGGTCAGACCTTGCCGGCGATCAGTCTGATGTGAAGCTGGCCCCTGGGAGAGCGGAGAACACTTGTGCAAGAAATAATCCTGACTGAGTGGAGAGTGGAAGGTGTGTGCTTGCTGAGTAATTGTGGTGAGTGTCTGTGAAAGAATTGGGAGTGGGTGGAGAGAAGGAGAGGAGGGGTTCGTGGGGTTGTTGTGGGGGAAGGTGGGTGCGTGGTACACTGGGGGTCTTCCCTGTGTCTACAACAGTAGTCCTTCCCTTCTTTCCTGTGTGTATCTCTGTGCCCCTCCATTCCCTGTCTGTGGTTCTCTTCCCTCACCCTGCACTTACCTCGGGTTGCACTATCCCCAATTTTCCACACCGTGTGTAAGTGGGTGGGTGGTTGTGTTAGGGGCAGGGCATTTTGTACCCTGCATAGGGAACCAGAGTTTGGCTCCTACCTCTCGCTGATCGACCCCTGTGATGAAACGGCCCCTACGCTCGTAAGAGCTTGGCCACCCGTTAACCTGAGGGGAATCTTACAGCTGCATACGTGCGAGCCCTCCTCTGGGCACCCAGCTGGGGGGAGGGGAGTGAGGCAAGCAGTTAAGTTAGCGCCATATCCACGGTCTCCCGTGGTATCCCAACCCAAACCTTACACCCAGAGACAGCAGAAGAGAAATGGCTCCTAGCAAGATGGCACCAGAGGACCTGGAAATGGAGGGAGAGGTGGCTTCTGCTGATTCTGAGAAAGAAGCAGCTCTGGGAAGGTCTGTACAGGACTTAATACTAAAATGAAGAGGGAGCTTAAAGGGGAAAGGAAAAAAAAATAAAGACTGCTATTGACGAGGGGAACAAAAAACAAGAGGGGCTGACAAAAGGAATTGAAGTGACAGAAGAAATAATATCCTCATTAGAGGATCAGTCTCTCTACTCTGGTTTGCAGTTGGAGAAACTAAAAGAGGATTCTGCAGCACTCCAGCTAAAATGTGAAGAGCTGGAAAATCGCTCAAGGAGGTTGGACCTCCATTTGCATGGAGTAAAAGAGGGGATGAATGAAAAGATCTGGGCACTAATCAGAGAGAACTTTCCAGAAGAGAGTCAGCTGCACAACGCAGCAATAGACAGGACTCACAGAGTGGGTCAACCCAGACAGAGAGACTCCGATCCCCCCCGCCCAATAATTGTAAAATTTGCCAGTTACCAAATCAAGGAAGAGATCCTGAAGAGAGCAAGGATTAAATGGAATCTCTCCTAGCAACAGCAGTCAATCAAGGTCTTTCCAGACTTTGCGGCAGAGACAATTAAAAAGCGCATGAGGTAGAACAAATTTTTGTGAACCTTGATTGAAAGAAACCTCAAACCAAAGTTAATCATCCCTGCTAAAATGCTGATTATAGTGAATGGAAGAAAGAGATTTTTGGAGGATCCAGAAAATTTTGAATATTTCCTATTGGCAACCGGTAGTCTCCCATCCTGGGTCTGAAAGCAATATAGGCTGAGCCATGAGCAGCAGCAACAAGCAGAGCAGGAAGATGGAAGGGGGTGTACTAAAGCCACCACACATCCTCCTGAAAGGAGGGGAATGAGAAAAGATTTCAGGTTAGAAGTTATGGTAACATGTAGGTTTTAAGAAGTTTTACAGAAGTTTGAAGAATCTGAAAACTGTTTGTAGTGTTAAATTTGGATCTAAAAAGTCAGAGAAGAAAGGGGGAGGGAGGGAGGGTACCACTGTTCAGAGGCGCACACACCACCAAGGAGCCTCTGAGTCCTAACAGATCCTCACAGGGGTGTGAAGGAAAGAGAACTGTGATATCTGATGCAAAAACAGAAAAAGGTAAAAGGTATGCGGGGGGGGGGGCAATGAGGGTGAGTGGGAATGAGGGTGAGGAAGTTTGGAAACTTAAGTAAAGGTATGTATAGAATTGTTTGCAACAGGCACAAGTATATGCTAACATCAAAGGGTGACAGTGAGATACAGGTAGAGAAACAGAAGGTGAAACAAATATTTAAACGTAAGACAGATGACTACCTTCCAATGATAAGCTCTGTGCAGCTGTACAAAGAAGCATGATATCAAAGGAACTTATACAAATATACCGATGGCAAGATTTAAATCTATTATGTTAAATGTCAGGGTATTAAACTCCCCTCAGAAGAGGAAGAGGGTAAGAAATCTGATTGAAGATCAGGGGGTAGAAGTCTTCTTTCTTCAGGAGACTAGGGATGGGTGAACGCAGTTCGAATGTTCGGAGTTCGGCCCCGAACTTGGTCTGTTCGGACGTCCGAATTGAACGTCTGAACCAAACTCTCGAATGACTGAACAGTTTGGTCGTGTTCGGATGAGTTTGGATGAGTTTGGGGTCGGGAAAAACATCTTTTCAGGGCCAAAAATTCAGTTTCGTTTCGGTTTCGGTATCAATAGCACTATTTTTGAATGTTTGGCCAAGTTCAGCCAAACCAAACTTGGCTGAACTGAACCATCAAACCCGAACTTGGGTTTCGAACCGAACATCCGAACCACGTTCTGTTCAACCATCCCTACAGGAGACTCACCTATTAAAAAAGGATGTAGATAGATTTGCTAACTCAAATATTGGAGCAATGTTCTATGCACGTTCATTAAAAAAAGGCAGGGGTGATAATTGGATTCTGCAAAAATGTCACCTTCAATGTGAATAAAATCATCGCAGATAAAGAGGGGAGAGTCCTTTGCATCATAGGATAAATGGGGGAATAACAGATGATGCTGGTAAATTTATATGCCCCAAATGAGGGAAAGATAGCTTTCTATAAAAATATATCCCCCTTATAGTGGAAAAGGCAAAAGGCTGGACATTGATACAGCGAGATTTCAATACCACCCTGTCTGAGTTGGATTACTCCAGGAAAGGAGAAGCGAGAAAAGAACAAAAAAGATAGTACAACTGTTTGAGACATATGGTTTGTCAGACGTATGGAGACATGTTAATGGAAATATGCGGGACTATGCTTTCTACTCAAATGTCCATAATAGCTACTCCCGAATAGATCATGTATTGTCATCTAAAATGGAACTTTACAGATGTCGGAAGTGTTATATTCTTCCAGTGGTTTTGTCAGATCACAATGCTGTCATCACTGCTTTCAGAGCATTGGAGAGTAAAGAGGGTGGTTGGGGTACATGGCAATTTAAAAGAATTCTGTTGAATGATGAAAAGAATAAGAAACAAATTCAGGCAGAATTAAAGGAATATTTCGATTTCAATCAACAGTCGGTGGCTTCCCCGGCTATCTTATGGGAAGCGGCGAAAGTGGTAATTAAGGGGAGAATTATAGCACTTCAGGCACATGTATTAAAGCACAAGAGACAACAGACTAAGGAGAGGTATGCTACATTGCAGAAACTAGAGCTGTTAAACAGGGAGAACCCCTCAAAATAGCTCCAACAAGAAATATTTAGAAATAGAGAAATTATAAATGTGCTAGAATTAGGGAAAATGAACCGGCAATTGCAGAAGATTAGGTTTCATTTCTTTGATAATAATAATAAAATAGGTAGGACTTTGACTAACCTGGTAAAGGCGAAACAGAGGAAAGCCTACATAGCTACGATTCAAAATAAAGAAGGGGAGACAGGTAGTGACTTGAAACACATACAAGAAGTCTTTCTGGGATTTTTTAAAAGGAATCTACACCTCCCGTAAGCCAGAGGACTCTAAAATCGCAGCTTTTTTAGAAGGTATACAGTTGCCTTGTATAAATGATGTGCAAGGGGCCTTCTTAGACAGGCCCATAACAGAACAGGAGGTAAGGGAGGCAATCAAAGAGTCAAAATGAAACAAAGCAAGTGGTCCTGATGGATTTCTCAACGAATTTTACAAAACATTTGCAGAAATATTAGTCCCCCATTTGACCAATACATTTAACAATATTATAAGTGAGACTGTTATGCCAGAAAGCTTCTACAAAGCAACAATAACCCTCATTCCAAAACCAGGCAGACTCTTGGAGCAATGCGGCAGCTATTGCCCTATTTCCTTGTTAAATGCAGACTTTAAAATCTTCTCAAAGATACTGGCCACTAGATTAAGGGCAGTGGTTGGAGAATTAGTACATAAAAATCAAACAGGCTTTATCCCAGGCAGGAAGGCAAGGAAAATATATCAGGAAAGCGATAAATATAATCCATAATTTAGCTTATAAGAAAATTCCAGCATTGATAGTGTCAGGAGATACTGAGAAAGCCTTTGATTTTACTCAGTCGCAGTGCCTCTTCTTAACCATGGAAAATATGGGCTTTAAAGGGAATTTCTTATATTGGTTACAGGCAATATACTAAAATCCACAATCAAGATTATTAATAAATGGGGGCCTAACGGAGCCTTTCAACCTGCAGCGAGGTACAAGGCAGGGATGTCCACTCTCCCTCCTGCTCTTCAGTCTGATGTTGGAGGTGTTAGCAACGACAATAAGACAAAACAAAAAAATAGAAGGGGTGGAGATTGGTGGAGAGACATATAAACTGACTCTTTACGCAGATGATTTGCTTTTGTTCAAAGCAAACCTGACAAATTCAGTCCCAGAACTCCTTAAAATAATAGAACTATTTGGAGAAATTTCAGGATACTCTATCAATAAAGAAAAATCATTTGGGTTAATTTATGGGCAAGATAAGAAACAGGAGGAATACCTAAAAAATATTTTCCCTTTTCCCTTTCTAAATACTTAGGGGTAACATTTACTAAAAAAACAGAGGACCTACATTCAGTGAATTATACACCACTACTCAATAAACTAAAAGAAGATATATTATTACTATTATTAATATAAGCACTTGTATAGCTTGTTCTGGGTACCTGGCACTTTACAGAACAATGAGATGGACGCGGTCCCTGCCTATGGCTTACAATCTAAAAGACTTGGATGGGGAGACAAGGAGAGGGGACATAGGGAGAGACAAGGGACAAAACATTCAAATGGCCCTGACAGAAACTAATGACATCTTGGTTAGGGAAAATAAATCTGTTCAAAATGATAATCCTGCCCAAGATTCTATACAAATTCAACACTCTCCCAACACATATTGAAAACTCTTTCTTCAAACAGTGTGATACACTTCTAAGAGATTTGGTCTGGAATGGGAAAAAGCAAAGAATAAAAAAACTGGCATTAACTAAAACGCCAGATAATGGGGGGATAAATCTGTTGGCCTGAAGATTTATCATATGGCAGCAGCGATGGGAGCGCCCCCAGACGTCTATCATGAGCAAGAGGCTTCGGAGTGGGTAGAAATTGAAAGGAATAGTCTGCAGGTGACATCATTAAAAGATCTGGTAGTGGACCATGGCACTGTGCTGAAGGGCGATAAGAAGCGACACCCTTTTGCAAGGACGCTTCTTCACTATTGGGGGAAAATACAAAAAAGGATGAAAATAAAATTAGGCTCCTCTCCATATTCCCCAATTGACTCAAAGCAAGCTAGAGACTCGCAGGTGGCTCCTGCCTAAAGAGGCCTTCTAAAAGAAAGAGGTATAACGAGAGTGCAGCAAGTGTTTTCTGCAGGGAAATTTGTAATAATATATATGATGGAACAACTGGTACAAGGAAAAATGGATCCCTTCCAATTCTTGCAACTAAGAGGTCTGTGCACCTCTCTAGAAAATAAGGAGGATTATGGCAGGGAACCACATAAGATAGAAAAAATATTCTTTACGAGGAGTAAATCAGCAGGGAGATTGGGAAAAATAGATAAAGAGACTAAAACTATAATTTATGATAATGTTAGCTCCTACACTGAAAAGTGGAGCAGAGACTTGCAAATTCAATTGGGGGAAACAGTCAAAAAAATCTGGCATCACATGAATAAATGTGCCTTCTCGCTAGAAGTGAAGGAGATCCAAATTAAACTTACCACAAGATATTATTTTACCCCATCTAGAATGAAGTTTAGTGACCCTTCGCAAAAAGGGCTTTGTTGGAAAGGGTGTGGGGAAGTGGGACACTACAGGCACTGCTGGTGGGATTGCCGGAAGGTGCAGGCTTTATGGATAAAGGTCTGGCAAGTGGCAAACATGGTAATGGGGTCTGTGATATCCTTTAAGCCAGAAGTGGTTCTGCTGGGGTTATTCCCAGAGGTAAAAGATGTGCAAATACGTCAAAAATCCTGTAAGATGCTTTTTCTGGCTTCGCTATATATAATAGCAAGGCACTGGAAGTCTGAAACTGAGCTTTCTTATGAAGAATGGGCTAATAGACTCAGGCCATTTTTAGATGATCATGGTCACGCCCGGGCTTGTTTTGAAAAAATGCCGGGAGCTGGGATTCGACGATAAACTCCCAGCAATCACTTACCCGGAAGGGGGATTTGCATGCCTTTCCGGCCGCATTTGACTGGGTCAATTTTTCAACCTGGTCAAATCACGTCCGGAAAAGCATGCGCGTCCCCCCTTCCAGGCACGTGATTGCTGGGAGTGTATCGTCTGATCCCGGCTCCCGGCATTTTTTCAAAACAAGCGCGGGCGTGGCCACGATCATCTAAAAACAGCCTCAGATTAATGTTTACAATGGAGAAACTCCATGCAGGCCTACACAACAACTTTCAAAACTTTAAAGAGATATGGCTGCCTATCATGCAAGAACTGGATGGAAAAAAAGATGAATCAAGAGGACATACAAAGCCTTTTCGATCTCCAATTATGATGTTTACTAGATGGACACAAATAAGATCTATATGAGAGCTGTACTGTTAATATGTGCCACAAGAAGGGACACACACCCCCTAGCCCTAAGCGGGGGGGGGGGTGAGTTTGTGACTGCCCTCCCCCGAACAGGGTGCCGGGTGGGGAGGTGGTAAGGGTTTCCTTTACCCTCCCCCGCCTGCCTATTGAATGACGGCACCGGAGGGCCAATAAGGGGGAGAGGAGGGGAGCCTGGGTGGGCGTAGACAGGTATATTTACCTGTGCCAGCCAGGTGCCTCCTCCTCTCTGCAATCCTGGTGGCCGCTCGCGGTGGCTTTAGGCAGGCTCCGCAGTTGATCACTCCACCACGTGGTACAGGCTAACGCAGTCAGTGGTAGGTAATCCTATCCCCGTTTATATTTGGGAAGGGGGGGAATCCCCACACCCCTCTGTGGGGGCGCCACTGTGCTCATCTTAATTTTAAAATTGGTGGTGGTGGGAAATCCCCACGGGGAGCGCGTAAAGCCGGAGCGTGTAAAGCCCCAGCTTAAATTTAAATGCCTGCAGGAGCGCTGTGGCTCTGCCCCTTTGCAATTTAGATGAACAAAAGCCCCAGTATGGCTGGGGGGAATCCCCCACGTGGAACGCCGCTGGCAGCGGTGCCCATTTGAGTTCAAAGCCAGCAGTTTAAAAGCCCTGGCAGGGGCGGGGGAAATCCCCCATGTGATGGCACTCACTTGGGGAATCTCAGTGGGGGAGGGGAGTCCCCTTCGTGGAGGGAAGTCCCCCTCATGGCTCTCCTACAAGCTCAAGCCCTCCGGTGGGGGAGGGGAGTGCCTCTTTGAGTTCAAAGCCGGCAGTTTAAAAGCCCCAGCAGGGGCGGGGGAAATCCCCCATGTGGCGGCGCTCGCTTGGGGAATCCCGGTGGGGGAAGGGAGTCCCCCTCATGGCTCTCCTGCAAGCCCAAGCCCTCCGGTGGTGGAGGGGAGTCCCACTCGTGGCTCTCTCCCGCTGCAGGAGCGTCACTACTCTGCCTGCCGGCAGCGGTGCCCCCCCCTTTGCAGTTAAGTTAAAGCCCCGTAGGAGCCCCGTAGGAGCTCGGGGAGTGCCGATGGCGGCGGGCTCTCTTTGAATTTCAAGCCCCGGCGGGGGGGAGTCCCCCACAGGGAGCGCCGCCGGCAGCAGCACCCAGTTTCAGATAGGGGCAGGGGGAGTCCCCCACGTGAGCGCCACCAGCAGCAGTGCCCAGTTTCAGATTTAAAGCCCCGATATGGGCAGGGGGAATCCCCCATGTGAGCGCCGCTGGCAGCAGTGCCCAGTTTCAGATTTAAAGCCCTGATAGGGGCAGGGGGAATCCCCCAAGGGGAGCGCCGCTGGCAGTGGTGCCCAGTGTCAGTTAAAGCCCTGATAGGGGCAGGGGGAATCCCCCACGTGGAAAATTAAAGCCCCAGTATCCCAACCCAAGGGGGGGAAATATTAACCCCACCAAAGCACCTACATGTGTAACATGTAAACCTCTGGTTTAATGTGTAACATGTAAACCTACATGTGTAACTGTTGTATACATGTAGGCCCATGTTACATGTGTAACACGTAAACCTACATGTGTAACATGTAAACCTCCGGTTTAAACCTCCGGTAGGGGTGGAGGAAGGGAGTCCCAAAGGGGGGGAATATTAACCCCCCCAAAAGTAGATCAAAGCCCTCGGTGGGGTGGGGGGCTGAATTTAAAGCCCCACGTGGCACTCGCCAGTGGGAGGTGCTGGGGAAAGGGGGGAGTCCCCATAGAACCAGGCCCCCCATAAAGGTGGACCCTTTGGCATTACATATTTACCAGACTTGTTGTCTACATGTAGGCCCATGTTACATGTGTGTGACCCTATGACACCCTATTGAATTGGGGGGGGATCTCTAACGTGGATGATAATTTAGAGTCTTGGAAGGGGCCGGGGCAGCACATGCTTTGATTTTAAATCCCCCAGTAACAGAGGCTCATCTTTGTTTCCAATACTTGTTACAGGGTCATCATGGCACCGGCCAAGTCTCGAAGGGTGGCAAGGGTGCCGAGACTGGTCGGGTCATTAGGGTCCAGTCTGGAGGAAGCACTCAGGCCTCTTCCCCCTCGGGGGAGGGGGAGTGTCCCCAGGTATGTGTTCCCGCCACCGCGGGGGCTGAAAGGGGCCCGGAGCAGCAAGACAGCGCGCCCCGATACACCACGCAAGATATCACACAGATGATCGCCATCGCACTACAGACGGTGCAGGCTCAGAATGCAGGGCAATTAGCAGGGGCCCCTCCTCCCCCAAAGCGGCGGCATAATCGGAAGGGAGCCCAGCCGGTGGAAGGCAGAGCAGGAGATCCCGAGGCAGTCGGAGGGACCCTAGCATCTCAGCAGTCAACTGGAATGGCGGTGGTGCCCATTTACCAAGGTGAGGGGCCCATGGGTCCACAGTCATCGGCGCTGTGGGGCCTGGGGGACCAGTTGTATCTGTAGGGCTCAAGGGCCACATGCAGGGTTATAATGTGGGCGTGGCAGGGGGCCCGGAAGTAGCAGGTACTGAAGGGGGGGCCGGCCCAGGGGTTCTGGCACAGGTCATTAATGCACACATTGCACCTGGGATGCATGTTGTTAATGTAAACATCGCACCTGTGTCCGCGGTCGCTGGTGCGGGGGCACTGGGGGCGCAGACTTGGGGGCCCAGGGTGGTTGCACAGGCACAGCAGCAGTGCCCAGAACGGGAGTTGGGGGACAGGTCCCTCAGTGGTACTGGGAGAAAGCGACTGTGCTGGCATTAGATGCCAATGCGGCTGTCCCTGTGTGGGACACAACTGCAGTTTGTGCAGAGGCGTAGGTTACTTATGGGTGACCTGGTTTTACCCCGGGTCTGCATGCCTACACGATCCCCATCTCATTGCCCAGCGACCACTTGTCCTTACCTACCAAGGAGAAAATATGGAAGGGTGAGTTTGTCAACATCTCTATGTTATTGCATGGGGAAAAGCCGGGCGATGGGGGCGTGAAAGCAGACAAAGGGGAAAAGGGCAAGTGCAAGAAACCATTTGTACCAGGACATGGGAAAACTGGTCCACTTGCTTTTTTATCTACATGGGGGTTGTGGTTTACAAATTCCTGAATAGGGCGTGGCAGTTAATTCAGTACGCCGCATATGCACGGGGAGTGGGGTAGTGATCCCGGGGCCTTCAAGGGCATCTTCCAGGAGACAGATATTCTGGGAATACAACATGAAGGGGTGTTTTCATTCCTGGTGCAAATACTCTCATTTCTCTTCCAGCTGTGGAGGTGGTCACCCCGCCTCATCCTGCCGCAAGGGGCACCTGGAGTCAGGAAGGCAAAGGTTGGCTAACGGGGGCACAAAGCAGGAACAGTTCAAGGGGGGCACACCAAGCTGGATCTGACACCTACACCAATAAAGCTTGAGGTTCTCCGCCCATTGCTGCAGCGCTATCAGAACAGGGTAGATGCTGACTATATGTGGCGGGGGTTTTCAGAGGGTTTTCAGATCCCGTACACAGGCCCGCGGGTGGACATGATCACTCGGAACCTTAAGTCTGTGCGGGGGATGGAAGGGGTAGTGGGGAGGAAGATATGTAAGGAAGTTGAGGCTGGGAGGGTAGCAGGTCCATATAACTCCCTGCCTTTTTCTCCCCTGAGTTGCTCCCCTCTGGGGGTAGTGCCAAAAAGGCACCCGGCGAATTCTGTTTGATACACCATCTGTCCTACCCCAAGGGCAGCTCGGTTAATTATGGGATTGATCCCGGTTTGTGCTCAGTGCAATACACATCGTTCGATGCAGCTGTGCGCACAGTGAGGGCATGTGGCAAGGGGCACTATTGGGGAAGTGCGACATAAAGTCAGCTTTCCACCTCCTGCTGGTATCCCCAAGGGATTTCAACCTGTTGGGTTTTTCATTTAATGGCCAATTTTTCTATGATAAAGCCATGCCCATGGGCTGCGCCATTTCCTGCGCTGCATTTGAGCATTTCAGCACTATGCTGGAGTGGGCGGATAAGGCCCGCGTGGGTTTAGCATCCATATCACACTATCTCGATGATTATCTCTTCTCAGGGCGGGCGGGTACCCAGGAATGCACCCATTTAATGGGTGCATTTGCTACGGTTGCGGGATAATTGGGCATCCCACTAGCCGAGGAAATAACCAAGGGTCCCGCAACACGCATCTCCTTTTTAGGGATAATTATTGACATGCTGTCTTGCACGTCTAGTCTCCCACCAGACAAACCGGCCACATTGCAGGGACTGATCACAGACACTATGGCTGCCAAAAAGGTGATGCTGAGGGAACTCCAAACTTTACTGGGTCACCTCAACTTTGCATGTAGGGTTGTAGCCCTGGGTAGGGCGTTCTGTGCGTGGCTCGCCAGAGCAACCGTAGGGTTGTCAGCTCCCCACCATCACATGCGCATAACTAAGGGGATCAGGGCAGACCTCCGGGTATGGCTTACATTCCTTCAGAACTACAATGGGATCTCCTTGTGGTGGGAGGTACGGCTACTTGAAGCTGACATGCAGGTGGTATCCGACGCTGCCGATGGGATTGGCTTTGGAGTGTTCTTTCAGGGTAGCTGGTGCGCCCAACGATGGCCGCTGGACTGGGCGGCCAGCGACATTGTCAGGGACATAACATTTCTAGAGCTCTTCCCACTCCTGGTAGCATTGGAACTCTGGGGCCACCGCTTCCGGGACTCTCACATATGCATCTGGTCTGATAACCAGGTGGTGGTGCAAGTGATCAACCGCCAGTCCAGTAAGTCCAGCAGAGTTATGGTCCTGGTCCGCTGGTTTGTGCTGAAGTGCCTCTCCATCAATATGTATTTTTCGGACAAATATGTACCCGGTGTTCACAATGAGATTGCTGATTCCCTATCTCGCTTTCAGATGGAGCAATTCTGTTTCCTGGCACCCGGCGCCAACATCGACCCAAAAGCGATGCCGGAGGCTTTGTGGAAGCTTGGGAACGAAGGATAGACGAGGGCGTTAGAGCCGCCGTGTCAGACTCTATGTGGCGAGCCTATATGTCTGCGTTTCAGGAATTCCGCAACTTTCTCTCAGCCCACGGGTTGCAGGAATCTTGGCCTATCCCCACCTATCAAGTGGAGTGGTTTGCAGCACACTTGAATAGCTGGGGGTTGGTGCCTCGCACCATTTGGTGTCATTCACGGATATTGCCTTTTTCAGCAAGGCTCAGGGGACTGCCGACCCATGTGCGAGCTATCGCCTTTGCAGAGCTGTCGACGGGTGGGCTAGGGAGTGGGGCTAATGGAGGGATACTCGCCAACCAGTTTCGGTTGACACGCTGGTTCATTTGTCAGAAGCACTGCCCCACATTTGCTCATCCCCATATGTGGGGTTACTCTTCAGATCTGCCTTTTCAATAGCATTTTTCGGGGCATTGCGCATTAGCGAACTGGTGCCCTCATCACAGGGCAATTGGAGGGGGGTGGCCCGCGACATCCGGGAAGTAACTTGTGCCCCTGACGCTATCATTATCACAATCCGGCATTCTAAGACCGACCAAGCGGGGAGGGGCCACCACTTGACGCTGCACCGAGCCACGCTGGAGCTGGTTTGCCCAGTGCCGGCGATGGCGGAATATTTGCAGGTGCATCTGCTGTTAGAGGTCACTCTCTTCATTCATTCTGGGGGAGCCAGATTGACAAAATTCCAATTTCAGGCTGTTTTTATAAAAGGATTGCCAGCACTAGGAATGTCGCCTGCTGATTACGAGTCACACTCTTTCAGGATTGGAGCAGCGTCCACGGCAGCAGCGGGGGGCCTGGCATTGGCGCAGATCATGGCCATAGGCCGGTGGCGGTCTGGAGCTTATCGTACCTACGTGAGGCCTTTCGGGCCCCCCCCCCCGCTGTTGCCCCATCAGGGTTATAATATTTCTGTTGTCTCGCTTATCTACAGGCGCTGGCCGGTTGCCAAGTGTGTGGATCTGTGGCCACAGCATTGTGCGGTGGGCCGAACACTATGTGGCAAACTCCGGTTTTGGTACCCAGCTCGGTTGTGGGCTGCACGCTCACCTCTATTGGATCGGGTGCAGCGGTATGCGCTGGGACCAGCTGATACCATTGCTTCTCAGCAGGGCCGATCGATTTGGGCCGCCTGCCATCCTGATCATCCATCTAGGGGAGAATGACCTAGGTTTGCGCAGCGCATGGGAACTCCCGGGTGCAATGAAGTTTGACATCTCTGGATTGGCAGCTCGTTGGCCACGAACCCTCATGTGGTGGTCTGATTTGCTTGCTTGCAGGGTTTGGCAGTATGCCAACATGCCAGGCAAGATTGAGCACGCCAAACCAAAAATCAACAGGGCCATGTGGGCATGCATAAGACACTTGGGGGGCACAGTGGTGCACCATGAAAGGATTGTGAGCCAGCACGCTGACCTCTTCCTACACGATGGCATACATTTATCAGTTCAGGGGAACACTTTCTGGCTGGAAGACTTGCGGGATGCCATACATGTGCATTTTGGGGTACTTGTGTGGGGGAAAGGGGTAGGGTAGCGTTGCCTCCCCCCTTTTCATGGCGGTTAGCGGGGTAGGAACCGTGCTGTGGTAAGGCTCCCTATGAGCTGAGGGGTCGCGCTTGTACCCATTACCACTCGGGGAGTGGGGGGGGTCATAAGGCCGGGGCCCCAGCCCAGGCTCGGAATGGCTGGTTTGGGGGGCTGATAACCTGGCTTGACCCAAGGGGAGGGTGAATTCAAAGGGTCAGTTCACCCGGGTAGGGAGGGTGAGATATAGCTCAACCCCCCTTGGGCCTGTGTTTTGTAGCATGGCTCCTCCCCGCTATTATGCGCACAGGTTGTTTAATATGGTTGTATTGTTCATATGTGTAAGCTATGTTTTAATAAATTTGCGGCCAAGGCCTTTTAACCCCAGAGCATGTCTCTGCCTGTTCATGTGGGTGGTGCGGGCACAAAATGTTATACACACACTCAATATGAAGGACAAGATCTTGTTTTGGTTAATATTGGCCACGTGAATGTAATGTGCTGTTTGACTGTTTGTTGTATGGAATGGTCAATAAGTTTGTAAATGTTTTATCAAGAAGTTAACCAATAAAATCTAATAAATAAATAATTTTTAAAAAACAAAAAAAATCCCTTAAGAACAAAATGGGGAGGGGGGTGGGGGAAATAAAATAAAATGTGATTGCAAAGCTGATATATAGAGATCTTTCATGTAAAAAAATAGGAACTGCTAATTTTAATTTAAAATAATTAACATTCCAGACCAAATGCTTCCATGTTTCAAGGGTGTTCTATGGCTCACAATGGGTGTTTTTACACACACATTTCTCCTGCATGTTTGCTGTTACATCCTGAACTTCCTGTCTGTCTAAGTCACTCACCCAGATCTTAAATTTCTGGCTCTTTGAACTTATGCACACAAGTTTTATGCAGAAGAAGTTCTCCTGGTAAACTGCTTTGCTCCAGGCAGCTGTGTCACTTGGTTTCCATGGCAGCACCTTATGTCTACAGTTGTGGCTACTTTAGACTGCCTCAAGGCAGTGTTTGTGTGAAGAATACATCCAGGAACTGACCCAGGGCAGTGTGTGTGTGTGTGTGTGTGTGTGTGTGTGTGTGTGTGTGTGTGTGTGTGTGAAGAATGCATCCTGAAATCCTGAACGTATTTGTCGACTTGTAAAACCAGAAGACTGAAAACCAGCACATGTAAAAATATCCATTGTCTTCATAGGAGGGGTTTTTTTTTTAGGCAGGAACACCTGAAACCTTAGAAATCTCAACACAGCTTTGCTTTATGTTTTTAGGTTTACTTGGATTCCTAAATTAAACCCAAGATTTCAATTTCACAAGCTCTTCAAAGCACACCCACCAAATGTATGAATGCTTCTAGCTGAGACTCTTATGTTCTGAAATGCTAATCTTAATGTAAGTAAAATTGTCTAAGTTGGCTTTAATGGTCTAGAAACCTATGCAATGTCCCAGTTTCCACCAATTTTCTGTGATTGGTAATTTACTCTGCAGTGTTGACAGTTGCAATGCCATCTAGGTGACATGAGACATTTTATTTTAAATATTTTGGTGTGAGAGATAGTGCTGGTGGTTTGTCTTAAGTATTTTAACACCTGAAGGAAATACACTGACAGGTAAGATATTTCATACTGTGATCCAGATAAACCTGGTGGTGGAAGCACAGCAAGAATTTACAGTAATGAATCATTAAATTAGCTTAAACTGACAACTTAGAACAAAGGTCAATTCAGTTTCAAGTCTGAATATAAGTAATAATGCTTGTTAAGGCTGTATTCTCACCTGCAGCGGCAGTGGCAGCAGCAGGAGGCGCAAGGGAAGAGGCCGACTGGAAAAGAGCTGGTGCGAACGGGGATCTGCCGCAGCTTCTCTCACGCATGTCAGGGTGCAAAATCATGCCCTGACATGCATGAGAGAAGCCACAGCTGATCCCCGTTCGCACCAGCTCTTTTCCCATCGGCTGGGTCCTCTGGGCTGCCAAGTCTTCCCTCGCCCCTCCCACTGCCGCCGCCAGCACTGCCGCAGGTAAGAATACAGCCTCCCCCACCCATGAAACTATAATGTTGTGCATGGACATAAATCCCAAAAGCACATTTTAATTTCTCTTTTCTCAGAAACCTAGAATTATTAAAAAAATAGTATTCAATATTATTAAGGTCTATGAATGCTGTGAAATCACTTTTATTAACCAAAGCAAGTGGAAATTGTATGCTGTAAGTGCTGACCCCTATGTTCAGAAAATTCCATTAATTGCTAACAAATCTCTTATCACTGTGGAAAACATTAACATTACAGGGATAGATACCATATTATGAGGAGTCAAAGTCTAATCAGGTCTAAATTAAATCATGTATAAAAACACATTCAGCCAATTGGATTTATACTTCTATTATCTGATAAGGATAATCTAACTGGTGTCAAATAAAACTCATTAAATGAGCAGAAAATCACCAAGAAGGGAGGGTCAACATGAGTTTATAACTTACACTTGAGTTTCTTAATGTTTATTTGAGCAATTGGGGATTGAGTTAATGATGAATTTTGACCTTGCTTGTTAATATTTGTCATTAAACACTATGCAGTACACAGAGATCTAGGACACAGTCTTGATTTCACGTATGCAAGGGGTTGTGTGTGGTGTATTCTGTAGCACTGTGCTAGACTTAAGTGACTGTCAAGTACTTATTGACAGCAATAAACATTGTTGTGTGGCATGAGCATGGCCAGAGGACCGCAGCCTCTAATGTGGGAACACAGAATAAATCTCTTCACCTGAGCATACTCACAAGTGAAAGGGCCACCTTTATGTCCTGGACAAGTGGAAGAGTTGGGCTGGGCTTTGAAAATTAACATTGCATGTGAGAGTGATCAATGTCTATTGTGAATTTATTTTTGCACACTTAAGTCTAGTACAGCACTTTAGTACTGATTTAAAATAAATCAACCATTCCTGAATCAACAGGAACTAATCATGTTTTGAACATTGCCAAAAGTTTGGGAGATTTTTTGGAGTCTGGGACATGATTTGTAATTCTGCTTCTTTTGGGGTTTCCAAGTGGTGATTTTTTGCAACTTCTGTAAACATTTGGCACTTTCTGTCAATTTTTGGTACCTTTTGTGTCTTTCCACTCCCTTCATGTTGTGGCATTGTTGCTTTCGGAGCTCCCACCCCATGACTTTATGCACCTCCAACTCCTCTTCACCCAATCTTTTTTTGGCAGAAGGGAAAGATGGTGGCAGTCCAAAGGAGTGTTTGTGACTGCATTAGTGAATCATTTTTATAATTTTTAGGAGTGTGCATTTTGTTCATGTTTTCTGTTTAACTCAAGTGAAATTTTGTAATTTTGTTTCAGATAAATAGAAAACATAAACAGAATGTTTAAAAAATGAAATTTTGTTTAAATTTCATTTATGTTTTCCCTGAAAGTGCCTGCTGCAGTGAAGCTGTCAGGCAAATTAAACTATCAATTCAAGACAGGAGGAGGGTATAGGAAGGAAATGGGATAGCATGACTGGCATCTTTGCTGGCCCAGTCAGATTGCAAATCAAATAATCAAATTTAATAGTGACAAATCCAAAGGACATAGTCATAAGATTAACAACATACAAATTATAAATACACAAAAACAGCTGGACTTAGTCCTCTACTGAAAACTAAAAACTAAAAACATATAAGATATAATAACACAATATAATAAACTGGCCCAGTCGGATGGTTGCAGTGATGCTGTGTCAGGCAATATCCATTCAAGTGCAGTGGAGGGGGAGGGAATGGGGAAAACATGATTGGCATTCCTGCTGGCCAATTGGGATCACTAAGACATCACACAGATAATTCCTGTGCTGGGGCTTTATTTGGTGATGCCAGAACATTTGGCCAACCAGGGCATAGGGGGCGGAGAGGGTGCTGTGAAAGGTATATTAGGGGCAGCTGCAGCTGGATACTCTAGATTTGAATATCTAGGTCCCTCCCCACCATGATGTTGCAGGTGCAGGAAATATTCCAGATTAGCAGAGCTTGTTACATTTAGCTAGCAAACATTGGGAAGCAAACACTTCCTCCCCCCTTGCTGAGCACATGGAGGGACTTGGGAGAGACAGATCATGTCCAGGTCTCTGGAGCACCATCCCTCTGGGGAGAGCTCTGGGGAGATGGGGGAAGGCCAGCTATGGGGATGGGAAGGTGGAGATGGGAACCTAGCAAGGTTCTTTAGGGAGGGAATTTAAAGTTGTCCTCTTTGCTTCCCACCACCACTCAGTTTGACAAGAACTATCAGGCAGCTGAGAGCCATTTTCCTCCTTTCCAGTGCTCCTCTGCTGTCTGCTGTATGTGTTCAATTGCGCTACATTCCCTAACAAAGCCATGACTCCCCACTGAAATGAATGAAAGTGACATTTTAAATATAAATGAAATAAAAACAAAAAACAAAACATAATGTTTTTCAAATATAAACAAAATGAAAATTAGAACACCCCCCCACCCCTGCACATCCTTACTAATATTAACAAATTTATTTTAGTTAACATAACATGGTCTTTGTAGCTACACACCCCAGAAGCCTTCAGGCAGACAGTCTCTCTGCAGGCTAGGCTAACAACACAGAACCCAGCCAGTACATGGGTGCAAGTTGGCCTGCTTCCCCACTAGCTGGAGGCCACCCCTCTACTTCTCCCTGGCCCCTTGCTGCCATTAGAAGCCCCCCTGATGCTGCCCACTGTATCCTGGATGCTACCTGGAATACACACACACACCTCACCCTTTCCAGGTATTTTTAAAGATTATATTTAAAATGGGCACCTGATGGGGTGTCTTTTGGGCAATTCACACTGCTCGATTAATCTCTATTGGGTCAAGCAGCGTGGATTCGACAGGTGTCTCTGTTTGCACAGTTACCCGATTCAGCTATCGTGTTCACACAATCAACTTGTCTTCTAGGTTTGACATTTTATAGCTATATTACGGTAAGCTAAGCTTGTAAATTAAATTTAAACCATTTGTATTTAAAGCGGTAGCTAATGGAGACAAGGTAATTCAGATGATATCTTTGGTTAGACCTACATTCTCTTGCAAGCTGTTGGCACACACAGGGCGATTCCTCAGCCATCTAAGGAGCCAGAGGTAACTGCTGATGTCAATTTCAAAATATTTGGTACCCTCTTAAGTCTGGGATGGGAATAGTAATGACCTGTCTCACAAGATTGTTGTGAGGGTGAACCAGACAAGGATTGTAAAGTGCTTTGAACACCAAAAATGCTATAGAAATGATTAAATATTAATTTAATTACAAAGTAGGAAGACTCTGTGAAGTGATAACTAATGAGCAATTCTGTCAGGGTTGGGCCTTGAGCCCCCAGCCTTAAAATTTGTCTGGGACACTCCCTTCCTCCTGCACCACTGGCAGTCTACTGTGGAGAGTGGCTTCCCTCCTTCTCTTGTTGTTTTCCCTCTCTCCCACGCCTTGTGCACTATGCATTGCACACCTGATGGAGGGCATGGCCCTGCCTGCCACAGCCTGATTGGCTCTGTATGGTATTTAAGGGTTGCTGAGGGCTGTGGTGGGTGTGTGGAGCTTTTGGTCAGTCCTCTCTGACTCTTGGGTGGCTGACTTGGGTGGGTCCCTTGCTTCCTGTCCCTGGTTCCCTGCCCCTTGTCTCAGGTTCCCTACTCCTGGTTCCTGGTTTTCCTTTCCCCACTTCCCTGTCCCTTGACTTTGATGATGAACCGTATGCTTTCTTAGACCAGCTTGCCTGGTTTCTATGCTGAGCACCTTGTCTCCTTGGTATTGGAGAGTGGCTGAGAGGTTTCCTTGTTACTCCTCGTACCTCCTTCCAATTTCTCCCTGCCTACCTACCTTCCCTCCTCCCCTTAATCCCCAAGCTCCGGCTGCCAAAACCCTCCCTTCCCCTCCTCCCACTCCTAGGCTTCGGCTGTTGAAGCATGACAGATTCTGATCTGGTTTACACTTGGTTTAGCTTCACTTGACTCCATTGAGTTCAGGAGAAGCATTCTTCATGTGAACAGGTACAAATGACAGGGAAGTTATGTTTACCTGTCTCCCTGTAAATATCTAATGATGACACACATTAGCAAAATATACTCCAGAAATGGGTTATATGAAAAATTAGTTTCCAAAGTAAACAAACACTGGTACTGGAGGGTGGGGTGCAATTAAACTAATCAGTCAAATGAGGAGACGTATGGTGTTTTCATGAATAGCACCATGACTTTTTCGGTGTTATATGTGTCTCCCTGGAAACAATATAGTAGTTTTTGTAATAGGTGACTATAAACATTTCCCCCTTAACTTTCTGGATGACAAATTTCATATGGTTTTGTAAACATGATAGATTGTGCTAGTCTTCCTAAATGACGGTTGAGCATCCTAAAAGACAATTTATGAAAATACAAGCTGCTTCTTGGCACAACTCTGTTAAAATCCTATATACGTTCATAACATCAGTAATAAGAATGTCCTCGTGTAGCAGGGTGCAGAAAAATTGGAATGCTGTCCCTTTAAGGGGCTTCATACTGGCTAGAAGGAAGGTGCTAACTGAGGTGTTGGTGCTGGAGTAGAGAAGGGACAGCACCTAACATCCACACTTGAGTCTGGGTGTGACTGAGCCAAATAAAAGCCTAAAGCCTGTGCCAGGCTCAGTACAGGAAGAACCTGTAGAGGAGACAGGAGCTGGGTGGACCTCGATCTCCATACAGACTGAACTTGGAACATAGTATGCAAGCTGGAGGGTTCTTCAGAAATACCGGTTGCAGAATTATTGAGTGCCTGGCCAGAGAGGGATAAAACCAGTACAGTGGGTATTGCCTGAGCTGGAGGGTTTAGCCAACTGCAGGAGAGGTTGGTGCCTGCTGGCCTATGAAGCTGTGAGCTGCTTGGGATCAACCTGAGGGCTGGGCTATGTATTAAGAGTTACCTGAGACTGTGAGGGCTAACCTGCTTTGAGGAGGGATGTCCAACCAGAGGACTGCAGTGGAGAAGGCCAAGGACTCTAAGTTATGGATTGTATAGTCGTATATAGAAAAACATTGGTGGAAAACTGTATATATTGTAAATAAAGACACTTTGGAGCCATGAATTCCCCTGCGTGAAAGTTACTTGTAACAATGGGTGATTTCAGATGTTACGGGCGGGCGGTTCACCACAGTGGATCCCCACTGGGAGTGAACAAAAGAACCACTCCCCGGGGCGAGTAAAAGCCCCAAACAGACGTGACAGGACCGGGACCATGACCGGGAATCGGGCTGACAGATCATGGATCAGGGCAGTGCAACAGACGTGACGCCGATCCCCAGCCATGGTCAAAACTCCCAGAAGCCACCAGGCAGGGGCGGGACACAGACATGGCCACCTGAGGGCAAACGAAGCCAAAAGGCACAAAAGGGAACGCCCACACAAGGGAAATGGGAAGGGAGGGGGGAAGAGGGAGAAGAGGCTGACAGGTACCACACACAGCAGGCACACAGACAGCGGAGCCACAGCGGAACACACAGCACGACCACACGCCCAGGCACACACACACACACACACATGCACACACACAAGGGAAAGGGCAGGGGCACCCAGAAAAAACACAAGGAACAACGGGAGCAGGGGGGGGGACACAGAAGAGGGGGGGCACCGCAAAGGGGCAGGTCAGGACACATGCTGCAGCAACCCCCACCCCCACAGCAGCACAGTCCACATAGGTGCCCCCACAGCAACACAGGCAGTCTCAGAAAGGGAGGGCCAGGACACCGGGACCAAGGAATAATGGGGGCCCACAATGCACAGCGAGCCTGGCGGAGACAGTCCAGGAGGAAAACGGTGGCCCCACAGTCACAGAGGGGCAGATGGAGGGCAGCCAGGACAGGCGGAGCTGTGCTGCAGGTCCAACGACACACACCACCCCCAGTGGAAGCACCGTGGCCCAGTCTGGAGGCACCCTAACCCCCAGGTCACACAAGCACCCAAGAGGGGTGGGGGTGGGGGCATGCTGCAGGTGGCAGCGCCGGCGGGTGCAGACAGGTGGATGGATAAGGGCGGGTCAGAGAGGCCACACAGGGTGCCGCACCGAGGCACTAGGGAGGGCAACCATGGAGGTGGGCCAAGGGGTGCAGGCATACCGGGGGGGCCCAGAGGGGGCCCAGAGCCACAGGCAGGGGCAGAAGCACCCAGAGAAGCAGGCTGGAACACACCACAGCAGAGACATCAAGGTGGGAGCAGCCAGTGGGGACCAGGCCCTCCTGGACCGGGGTGGGAGCCCACATGGGGGCAGGACACTGGGGGGGCTGGGAGGAGCACAGGGAGTCACAGGCTGCCGCTGGGGGCCACTGTGGGCCCAGGGCCTGGGTGCCCCACCCAGTGAACCAGGTGGGGCCAATGGATCAAGCCCCAGCGGTACCCCAGCACGGACATGTGGTGCGCGATCAGGTAGTACGCCTCGAAGGGATCATGCATGGAGAGAGCCAGTTGGACGTCCACACAGGACCACACCCCCAACAGGGCCGACATCTCTGCCGTGGAAGGCTCTAG
>QEPC01012365.1:73149-134941 GCA_003113815.1 Sphenodon punctatus
TGCCCCCCGCCTCTCTCCCAGTCGCCCGGGTGTGCCCCACCCCTCAGGGAGCCCCTGTGCCCCCTGTTCCCATCCCCTTCATTCCCCTTACCCGTTTCCTGGGTGCCTCCTCTGGCCCCGGTCTGGCTGCTGTCCCCGGGGTGTCGCGTCCTGCCTGCTGCTGCAGGTGTTGTCCCTGCCCCGCCTCCATGGTCAGTTCGACCCCCGTCTCCCCCTCCTCTGCCTGTGCTCCCTCCACCTCCACCACTGCCTCCTCTGCCTCCTCCTCCACCGTCATTCTCTCGCCCGCCGCTCTCATCTGCCTCCCTCCTCGCTCCATCCTGCCATGCTTGCCTGCTTCTGATTTCCCTTTAAATCTCCCTCCGGTGGTTGTGTTGTTGCTGGTTGCCTGGCAGCGATGCTGCATGCATTGTCCATGGCTGGGGCTCGTTTCCTTTGGTTCAGCCCAGGGATTGGTGTCCAGATGTTACTTTTTGTTGTTTCCCGGTGGGGATCTCTTTGACCACACTCCCCGAAATTTTGCGCCGGGGAGCCCGGGAAGCATGATTGAAATTGACCCCATGTGGGTATTGAGCGTGATGAACATCTGGCACGCACCTAACAGATGTTCAGGGCTCTTTGGCCCCGCTGCGGGATTGAGCATGGTTCACTGTGGTTGAGCGTGATCTCGTAACGTCTGAAAACACCCAATGTTCTGATGAGACTTACCCCGGGTGTGACTGATGCTCTTACACCTGCCAAAATAAACGATTTCATTCTACAGTTCACCTCAAATACACCATCCAGCCAAATCTAGTGTCAGTGATAACTATGCTTTGTGTAATTCATAATTTCTGTTCAACAAATTGTTGATGAGCAAGCTGGCAGTACCCTGCTGGTCCAGACCTAAAACATCAGGGCAGGCCAATTCGCGCATACACAAATGCTATTTTTAAGTACAGTACATGTGTAAAATAACATTGCCCTACCATTCAGACCCCCAAGCAGTAGGGCACCATCATTTTGCATTTGCATAGTAATTGAAATACCATTTGCATGTGCATAAAATGGTGGCACCATGCCAAAATGGAATTGTGAAACATAGACTGGTTCACAGTCTAGTCCACATTTTTTGGATAAGTTGCCCAGGGAGATTGTAATTTCTCCTTCTTTGAATGTTCTAAAAACCAGACTGGCCAATTTCTGTCCGCAATGCTTTAGGTAGAAGATATTCTGGTTGGAACAAAGGATGAACTAGAGGTCCATTGAGGTTATTTCCAACACTAAAATTCTAAGTTACTGGTGAACATGAGGGCCTCTTCATCAGTTTGCACATGTGAGGGAGTTTAAAATAAAATTTGCACATGTGCAAAATAGCAGGGCCTTTTTGATCCAGAACTCATGTGATACATGAACTGGATCACAGTCTGGTCCATGTTTTGCTGAACTGAATGGATCCATCAGTAGTCGAACCTGCCCAGATACTTTGTTTCACTCCTTTCTTTGAGCCATGCAACTTCCCACAAGGGAGCAGGGTCTGAGACTGCTTTTAAACTAGGCGCTGAAAATGTGCCTCCAAAGATACGCACTTACGCAGGGAGAGAAAACTGCGCAGAGGGTGTTTAGATGTTCTCCCGTGCTACCAGAAGTGACATTGCTCCCATTCTAAGCAGTGGCTCCCAAGAACAAGCATAGGTTTGAAGATGCAGCATCGTAAGACCCCCCCCTCTAGAGAGTTTTCCAACACCGCTTCTCCAAACCTATGGTTGTTCTCGGCAGCCACTGCTTAGAATGGGAACAATGTCACTTCTAATAACACGGGGGAATGTCTAAAGACCCCCCACGCATGTTTCTCTCCCTGCATATCTTTGGAGCACCTTGTGTAAAAGTGATCTAGAGGAAACAGGAACCTAGTCCTAGAGTCACTACTGCGCAGCTGCTGGAGCTCCCAGAAGCGAGAGGACACAGGGGCAGAACAGTGGGCATGTCCCAGAACTACATTCCTTCCCATTTCTCCTGCCCAAGAATTACAGACTGGGATTCTGCTCACAGTTCCAGAGTACGCACCTGTAATAATTAGAGGTGAAATGAGCAACTAAATTGCTGCTGGCAAGCATTTCTCACTACATTGAGTACTAGAATGGAGATCTTGGCAAGATCTCAATCCTGGTAGAAGTTCTTGGTGAGAAACTGTAAAAAAAAAGAAAGAAGTAAATTAATCCCATGTGCCAAAATGTTCACTGCTCTTGCCCAAAATAGTGGTGATAGTGTTGCTGCCATTTTGGTTAAGGGCAGCGGGTTGTCTGTACATTAAATGGCTTACTGGGCCATTTGAAATTACTGATTTGTGGGCCAAAGTGATTTCCCATCCAACTCCCACCCTCCCAAAAACTCAGCGAAGATATCCTTGTGCTCGTCTCATGCTGGGACAAACCCAGTACCAGGATTTTGATGAGATATCTAGTAATCTCAATATCTCATGTTATCCCTAGTAATAATCCCTTTTCCAGGATAATATATATTTGCCCTATTACTACTAATTCCCAGACAGGATTGAGTTTGACATAATGGTAAGGGTCAGTCTTAATTAGGGATATGCGAACGCAGTTCGGATGTTGAGTTCGGACAGAACTCGGTCCATTCGGATGACCGAACCAAACGACCGAACCCAAACCGACCGAACCGAACTCAATCCGAACTCAAAAACAACCAAACAGTTCGGTAGCATTCGGGTGAGTTCAGATGAGTTTGGGTGGGAAAAACGTGACTGGAAGGCCATGGGGGTGGGGGGACAGCTGAGGAGCAGACTTCCTGGAACTAGGGGTGGAGAGGCTTGGAGTAGCAGCCAGCCTGCCCAATCACCATCCCCTTTTTCCTCAGACCACTTCACAGCCTACGATTGGATATGGGGCTAGGCTGCACAGAGCCAATGGGGCTTGTGGTAAGGAAGGCACAGCAAGTAACAAAAGTCATTGCCCTCCCCCCTTCCAACACCTTCTGAGCTAGTAGTCACTGATCCTGACAGCAGGCATTTTCAGAAGTCTACCTCTCCCAGAAGTTTGTGTTCCTTCCTATTCCTAATCCATTGCCATCCTCCTCCTATTTCACCCATTCCACACATTTACCTCCCTAGTTTCATTTATTTAGATTTGATTAGATAGATTTAGGTGTTGTTTTTATTTTTTAACCCTCCCTGTGTTCTTTCTCCCTACCCTCCATTGAATCCTCCCCTCCTCCCTGTATATATTCCATCCCCAAGTCCCTTCCCCAGTTTTTGGATTTATTTTGAGTAGAATTAGATAGGTTTAGGTTTCATTTCAGTTTTGTACCCCTCCCTGTGTTGTTTGTTGTGAGCTGTGAGTTTGTTGTGAGTGTGTGTGTGTATATATATATATATATATATATATATATATATATATATATATATATATATATGAGAGAGAGAGATTAGATAGTTACTATAGGTAGATAGTTGTAGGAGTTAGCTTAGATTTACCAAAACAAAAAACCGTACAGTTTAAAAAAACGTTAAATGCACAGCACAACAGTTTTTAAAACTAAAAACGTTTCTTTTCAAAACCATCGCAAAATCATTTTGACTCTAGCTTAAACTCCAAAAAACATACAAATTCATTACAATTTAAAAAAATTCAACTCCATATATTGTAACAAGACATAAACGCCAAAAAAAACGGAAATTATTTCAGAATTTGAGAAATATTTAAAATTTTGTCTGCATCAACATAAATGTAATATATGTATTTATTTATTTATTTTTAAAAAATTATACCCCGCCCCTCCTGCCACAGGCAGCCCGGGGCGGTTAACAAAATCAATCAGATAAAATACAATAAAACATATAAAAGCATCATATAACAATACAAAAGAGGAGAAAGAAAAAACCCAACACCCCCACCCCATCCACCCTCACCCTTCTCCCTTGCCAAATGCCTGTCGGAACAGCCAGGTCTGACAATTCCTATGGAAAACAGGGAGGTCTGGGGCCAGACGGGTCCCCGCTGGGAGGGAATTCCAGAGGTGTGGCATGGCCACCGAGAACGCCCTGTCCTGTGTGGCCCCCCAGGAAACCCAAGGGACCTCCAACAGGGCACCCCCAGATGAATGCAGGGGCCAGTCCAGAACCCAGGGAGTGAGGCAGTTTTGCAAATAGACAGGTCCCAAACTGTGTAAGGCTTTATAGGTCAAAACCAACACTTTGAATTGGGCCCAGAAGACTATTGGCAGTCAGTGCAGAGATCGGAACACTGGTGTAATGTGCTCCCGGCGGCCCAGCCCCACCAGGAGCTGGGTCGCCACATCCTGCACCAGCTGCAGCTTCCGAGCTGTCACCATCGGTAGCCCCACATAGAGTGTGTTACAGTAGTCTACTTAATTCCTTAACATACATACTTTTATTCATTTTTATCAATAACTGAACTTTCACATTTTTTCATTATTAAACTTTCATTTATTATTAATTTGACAATAAACAATTTTTTCAGACTGCATTAACTCTGTTTCTACAGAACTGCAAACGATACCAATACCAATATCGATACCGATAATGAAAATAAAATCTTTGAAATTGGTATCAGTATCGATATCAACAATAACGAAAACATCTTTGCCAACCTATCTGACTGGCCATCAGATAGTCTTTGTCAGCCTGAGTGCCCTGCCTTCCCTACTGCCTCTCTAACGCCATGCTGCCTGTCTGCTCATCCAGGTTGCAAAGCTCAAAGCCTGCCTCAGGGTATTTTCAGACGTTATGAGATCACGCCCAACCACAGTCAATTCCCTGTGGTGGGGAATGCCCTCGTAACATCTGTTTGGGAACTGGAAGTTCCGCTCCAGATGTTAACCACGCTCAATCCCCACCAGGAATCGGCTGGACCGGCGGGGCTGGCGCCGATCGCATGGTGAATGAGATTCCCAGTGGGGATGAAGGAGCCTGTCACGTCTGGACAGAGATCACGGCCCAGAATTCCCACTGGGAATCTGGGCTGTGGTCATTTTGGGCGGGCGCTGTGGCCGCGTTGGCCATGATGCCCGCCTGTCTCCCCAGAGGGCGGGCGGTGGGGGAGTGTGGGGGGGCCAGGGGGCATGTGGCCGCATGTTGTGCCGCAGGGCCCCTCCCGCTCCCCGATTCCCCCGCTGGGATCCCCCGGCACATCTGTTGGTCGTGCCGGAGTGATCCCGGTGCGGAATCATTTGGGTGATTCAGGGACGGGGCGAATGCCGTCACGTCTCATCTGAAATCACCCAATCTCTGCCTGCCTTCTTCACATGCCATGCTACTTGTCTTCCCACCCTGTGGGCAAAGTTAAAAGCCTGCCCCAGCCTGCCTGCCTCTCATACCACTGGCCTGGTAATCCCGCTGCTGCTGTCTGCTGGTCCATGGGTGCTCTGCCCAAGCAATCCTGCTGCTACCGTCTGCTGCTGTATGGGAGCTCTTCCCTTGCAAATCCTACCATTCTGGCTCCATGGGTGCTGCACACAGGCAAATCCTGCTGCTGCCATCTCTGCTGTCCCACGGGTTCTGTGCCTGGGTAATCCAATGTCCGCTGCTGCTGCCAATGCTGCCTCTGCTGTCTGTGCCATGGGTTCTGTGCCCTGGCAATCCAATGTCTGCTACTGGGTGTCCATGTGATTCACCACCAGGCAAGGCTTGATCAATTGACAGTAGAGCTTCTTTATTTCTGTTGAATATGAGCCAAGCCTGCAATGCCCGGGCAACCCGGGGTGCCAAGTGCCAAGTCTTCCTGATCTCTGCTGCTGCCACTGGGTCTCTGATGACCTGCAATGCCACCACGGGCACCCTCAGTGGCCAAGCGCCTAGCCTGCCTGCCCGGGCAACATGGGGTGCCAAGCGCCATGCCTTCCCGGTCTCTGCTACTACTGCTGCTGGGTCTCTGATGGTCTGCCATTTGCGACAGACACACCTGGTGGTCCCTTGAGCACCCCAAGCCTCACAGTGGGTTCGAACTCCACCGAACGTTCAACCGAAATGAACCAACCGAACCCGAACTCGGTTTCCAAACCAAACCCGAACTCAGTTTTCGAACCAAATGACTGAACATCTGAATCCTGTTCTGTTTGCACATCCCTAGTCTTGATCAACCAGGGAGTTAAGTTTGCAGTGAATTTCACTAAACAACGAAACCAGCTTAATCCCAGTGCTTTTGAAGTGGCACCAAGATCTTCCAATTTGCATTTCCAACTGCAAGTATTAGGACTGAACCATGTTTTTCATGACTAGCATAGATTTTAAAATTTCTGTGAAATTTGACCAATATTGTGTAATATGTGGCTCCCTGCAAAAATCCCCATTTCTGAAAGAATTATGAAAATATAAATGTTCAGCACTTTAAAAAGCCTCAGCAAATGTTCATATTAGAGGTGCATCCCTATCACATGACATCCAGTTTACATTGTTTACATTATTTCCCGTAAATGACTAAACACATTGCAAAGAGCATTTGTGTGAGATGCTTTCAAGCAAAAAAATACCAGCTGCATCAAAGGTTAGAAATGTTTCTTTTAAAGATCACTCTGCCTTAATAGAAGAAACATTTCACATGTATGGTTATTCATGTTTTGATTTGCTTAAAAAAAATATTTTTATTTAAAATTTGGGGTATTTATTACTTGAAAATCTAATGATGGTGGATAAGAACAGACGTGATGGCACCGAGGTGCTTCCCCACTCTGCCCCAGGGGAACCAGTGCAGCTGCCACTCCTCAGGTTGTCAGAGAGGGCTGTTCAAAAGTGCAGCCCTGAACCCTTAAAATGGGTGTGGGGGCTGCCAGCACAGATTCCTCCATGCCTTTGGGTGGCCCAAAGAACTATCCACATGGGACAGGACTCCCGGTCCAATGCAGCGCAGCAGGATAGACCTGAGAAGACCTGCCACCAAACAGCTGATGGGGGGAGCTCTTCTCAGCCTCCTATTTTGGCTGTTTGTTGTGAGCAGCCAGCTGCCAAGAAGCTGATGGGGGGACACTCTTGCCTGCCCCCTTATTTCTTTTGTTTGCGAAGCCACCCACCAAATAGCTGGTGCATGGGTTGATCCTGTCCCCCATCAGCTGTTTGGTGAGCATGCACACAGTCCAAACAGCTTATGGGTGGGTCCCTCCTGAGGGAAGTGCCTCATGCCCATGTAAAATGAAAGCCAGCTGGCTTGGGTCGTTGCTGTAGAGCCCCCTGGCTGAAACTCTTAGAGGTGTGCACCAGGGGGCCATCTCATTTTCGTTTTCATTTTCTTTATTTAAATGTGTTTTCATTTTCATAAATATCCAATTGTTGTTTTCATTTTTGCTTTTGTTTTTGTTTTCCGTTGGTTTAAATGGAACACACATTTTTTGGCTGTAACGTTTTTGTTTTTCATTATCTTTGGCTGAAACCTGGAGGTACTCTACCTCCAATGGACAGAGTTGAGGGTACCACATTCTAAAAATATTGGATAAAGGAATCCAATTTCATAAACAGTTGAATTATATTATTTTGCAAGAATCTTCGTATACATTCTGAGCTGTAACTTCTTTGCCTCACATTTAATGTGGTAGGTTTACATCCCTTCCTATATTTACTATCTCTGCCAATTTTCAGAAGGATTAGATAAAGGGTCCTGGTGGTATGCGCAATTAACTTATAGATGTATGTCTGACTGTAATATCTTTGTAGTTCAACCAGTGTGCGTGACATTTGGCAGGGATATATATATATATATCACTTTCACAATTATTTCTTATAACCATCAGAATGATGTGATAAACGGTCCCGATTTTATATGCCTGCACAGCTTATGCAGAGAAGGAGCCTATGGCAGGAATTCTCTTATGTGGCACTGCAGTATAAGTTCGGTTTGTGATGCCAACTGGCCAGCAGAAAGGCCAACCAAATATCCTAATTCTGTGCTGTGACCATCCAAACCTCTGTCCCCCACTTGTTACTGGGAAATCGGAAGCATCTGTTTAGGAAAGACCCAACAGAGATTCTCTAATGTCCTCTGTCACAGTGCTGCAGGATGTGATTGTGATGATAATTGGCCAGCCTGGATGTGTAAACCATGTCTCCTGATTTCTGGGATGCTATCCCCAAAGTCCCAGTTATGTCCCTTCTGTGCCCACCTGAGGGCCAACCCCTATGCCTGCCTCAAAGCCCGGAAGGCACTACTGATTGGTCTTGTAAAGCTGGAAACATGCAGTAATTGGCCAGTGAATGTGTATGTCAGTCTTTTGGGTTGCTCCAAATACTCCCTCCTACAGCTTCCCTCCCCCCGTCATGCTAGTTGCCTGCCTCTGACTGGCACTGCATGTGCTGCTATTTATCTGAATAATGGTCTTCAAGGGGACAACTTCATTTGCTTATAAAATTGGGTCCCTTTATCAAATTGTCCTGTAGTTTGTCAGGGAAGCTGTATGATATATTCCTGCCAAATGTCCTGTACACAGGATTGAATATAAAAATGTTACAGCTGGAAATGTATTTTCAAGTTAATGTCTTATACCATCAGGACCTTTTATCCAATCTTTCTGAAAATTGGCCATAGTGTTATGCTTGTGGAGGGACAATAGTCACAGGTTCTGTACAAATTGGATGGAAGATAAAGAAGTTGGAGCCATAAAGGTGTATGAAGCTTTTCTTGAAATCACAACATAGAATTGCTTCTAAAATTGGTTCCCTTTATCTAATCATTTCAAACTTTGTTACACATAATGCCCTCCACTGGGGGTACAGTCGCGCCAAGTTTCATCAGAACTGAATAAGAAAAAGTGATAGCTGTAAAAAAAAATTGTCAGTGTTTTCCCTTTATTTCAAAAACAAACTGTCATCTTTGTTTCTATTTTCATTATTATTATTTGACATTTTCATCTTTGCAATAATGATAAGGAAAATGACAATTTTCATTATCGTTAATGTAATAACGTAAATGATATGCACACCCCTAAAGTCCGGGTACACCCCAGCCTTTCCTATGCCTCCCCCCTGTGAAAAGTGACAACTAGCTGGGCTCATTTTGGTAATGCCAAAAGACCAGCACCATTTTGGGAAAGGGTTGCATGCACATAATGGCCCCAGCAGTCATTTTGTGCATGCAGGTTTTTATTATTATTTATTATTATTATTTTAAAAACCTACACAGATGAAAGCAAAAAATAATTGTTTTATTATTCATACATTTCCATATTTTTATTACTAAAATGAATGGGGCGTCATTCATTTTAGTAATTAGAAAAACAAAATCAAACTGTACACCCCTAACTGTAACATAACCAGAATCTAAGATGGTGTAACCCCATTTAAGCTGATTAAGGTATGTTGATTTATGTTTGTGAAGATCTTCCCCACCAAAGAGATTTTATTCAGAATTCCTTGGCACTAGGAAATTCAAATTTCAGAAATTCAAATTTCTGAAAAACAAAACAAAACAGAAAGCAACAACATTTTAATACTTCATGAACAGAAAAAACATTCTGTCCCCTTCTATGGGTATTTTAGACGTGATGACTTAGTGAACCACCACACTTAAACCCTGCCCAGGGTGTGGGTTCTCACCTCAGGAAGGGGTCTTCCCTGCCGCCAAAGAAATGTTCCAATGGCCGGGGCTGAGAATGGTCAGGGACATGGCTGGAGACGTGTAGAAATGGGTCCGCATAGTCCTGCCATCCATGCTCCTCTGCGCGGCACCATCTTAACCCTGACAGGTGGTTGTGGTGGCCTATAAAGCTGCTGCGCCCACCTGGGAGTGCTGTGGCCACCGGCCGGGGTTAAGTGGAGCAGGCCATCAGATGTGATGGCCTGTTCTATCATGAGCTCCCCCATGGCAGGGCTTAACCAGGGATGCTCATTGGCAGGGACTCCAGCGCTCATCCCAGGTTAAGCCCTGACACGGGCAGGGGTTACCTCTGCTCCTGCCCATGGTAAACACCTGGAAGCCAGGAGCAGATGTGACACCACTGCCTGTGACCACGCTGGTGTAGGCGTAGCCACGGGCAGTGGTGTCACATCTGAAAATACCCTATAACGCCATTTAGTGTTCATACGTGCATGATGCACTCCTTTTTATTGGTTTAATTATTTCTTGGAGTAGAACTAAAAGCTCAGAAGGCAACATGTCTCCCAGGCGTGCAGCCTGGTATTGATCTTTGACTCCTCCCTATCCTTTAAGTCTCAGATCTGGGCATTTGCTAAATCCTGCTGCTTTGCTCTGTATAATATTGCTAAAATCTCACTCGGACTAACTGTTGCCACTGCAAAAAACCTAGTCCATCCTTTAGTCATCTCTCACTTTGACTACTGCAGTTTCCTTCTTAATGCCCCCCCTTGCTCTGATCTGGTTCCCCTCAACTCTATTCAACACTCCACAGCCAAAATCTTTCACCTTGCACATCACCTTGACCATGTTCAGCCCCCCCTCTTAGCCCTGCACTGTCTCCCTCTATGGAAATGCATTCAACAGAAGCTCCTGGTCTTCATCTTCAATGTTTTTCATGGCCTTGCTCCTCCATATCTCTCCAGTCTTGTATCCCATCACACTCCTGGCCAGGAGCTTCACTCCTCCTATGCCCCCATCTTTGCCTGCTCACAAACCCCTTGTTCCTCTAAACATATTTGCCCCTTCTCCCTTGCTGCACCTCATGGCTGGAACTCCTTCCCTGCATACATTTGCTCTACTCCTTCCCTCCCAACTTTCAAATCCTTCCTGAAAACCCATCTCTTTCATCAGGCCTTCTCTAGCTTGTCATGAGTGGAATTGCAACTAGGGCTGATGCGGCAGCAGCTGTTACCACGCCGCGATTCCGTTCCACCATTTCGGAATTGCCCGCGCCACACCGCGACTTTTCTGCGGACATTCCGCTAATTCCGCCGGAATTCTGCAAATTGCGGAATTGTGGAAAAATTGCAGAAAACCGCTATTCCACTATTTTGTGGTGCTGGCGGAATTGCAGAAGTAGCGAAAATGTCATGTTTCCACGATTCCACTAACTAGCGGAATTAAATAAGCGGAACCGCAGAACCGTGGAATGAAACTAGCGGAATGAAAGCCTCTGCCATGCCGTTCTACTAATTGCGGAAACACTGTTTCCGCTGGAAATAGCTACCGCTGCGATATTCCGCTACAGCCCTAATTGCAACCTTTTCCCACTTCACTCAGAATCTAGTTCGTTCTAACTAAGTGAAACAGATGAACCTGCAACTTCTCAACCTCATGGATGTACTCGTCTCTCCCAATGTTTATCTCTCCCTCGTCTCTCACTTCCTTGTCTTTTAGACTGTAAGCCCCTTAGGGGTAGGAACCTGTCTGTAACTATAGATTGTACAGTGCCAGGTACATTGCTTGTGCTATATAAATAATAATTAATTAATTAATTAATTAATATGACAGAAGTAGCTGAATTTTTTTTTGGGTGGATTCACTCTTCACCAGATCTGCCTGTTCTAATCCGGTCTGGAGAAATGTGGACTGGATTGAAATCTGGTCCATATTTCACCAGAATTCCAAATCAGTGGTTCCCTGTACTACTCTGTATTGCCTTGTACAGTGGTGCCCTGCCCTGTGCGGTAGAGGGTGCCATCACTTTGTGTATTCCTAGCACAGAGTAACACCATTCTGTGCATGCTCAGTACAGTGCACCACCATTTTTTGAATGTGCAAGATGGTGGCACCCTTCTTTTGGAACTCCCTGTGATGTTCTGAATTTGTGAGAAATCACTAGGGATGTGCGAACACGGTTTGGATGTTCGGAGTTTGGGCTGAACTTGGCCTGTTTGGATGACCGAACTGAACGTCTGAACTGAACGTTCGAAAGGCCGAACAGTTTGGAAAAGTTCTGATGAGTTCAGGGGTGGGGAAAACGTGACTTTGGGTGGGAAAAACATGTCTGGAAGGAGGAAGCAGCTGAGGAGCAGACTTCCTTGCACCGGGGGTGGAGACCAGGGGTGGTTTCAGGGCCAAATTATACCGATACAGAAAAAAAATCGATTTTGGTATCGGTATCGATAGTACTATTTTCGGATGTTCGGCCGAATTCAGCCTAACCAAACTCCGCCGAACTGAACCCAAACCCGGGTTTTGAACTGAACGTCCGAACTACTTCTGTTCACACATACCTAGAAATCACCACATAAATGAAAGGGCTAACTTGATTCAGCTTTTATAATCATTAATGATAACACTCTTTATTTTTTGATAGTGCCCCCCTGCCATGGCACTCAGAGAGGGTTACATGTAACACAGCGTTTAATCCTCACAACAACCTTGTGAGGTAGGTTAGGGTGAGAGAATATTGTGACTGGTCCAAGGTTACCCAGTGAGTTTCTGGCTAAGGCAAGACTTGAACCCAGGGTCCCTTCATACCTCCCGTTCCAAGTACTGTGTTTCTCTGTGAAACCTCTTTTCACAGGTAAAGAAAAAAAAAGAAGTGAAAATACAGCACTTTGGGTCTCTTTAAGGAGATTTTATGAGAGGTATCAAAGCAGACTGATTTTACTGATAATGGCTGAAATTATATAAACCAAGATCACTTTAGTGACAGACTTATTTCCAATTCTTTTAATTTAGAAATTGTATTTTAAGATGAGTTAATAATTACATTTGCTTTCCTTTTAGATATAAAGTCACAATAACAAGCCACACATGAATTTTAATAAGAGCAGTTAGTCTCTATTATTAGTAGCAACATTAGATCATTGCAGCCACAACTTGTTCTCAATGAAAAATCATATAATTAAACACACAAACATGTTATTATTTATGTTAATAGCATGTGATTTAAAAATACGATAGCTTGGATCTTAATGTGTCATTCATCTTAAAAATGAACCAGAGAGAATTTTTTAGGATAGATTTGAAAGCATACAAACTGAAAAAATATAATTCAAGTTTATGCACATGTCCTAATTAGAACTGCAACCAGGTACCCAAAGATTTGGGCCCCCTTATGAATCGGGGCCCCCAAATCAACTCGTCCCAGTTCAGGCACCATCAATACCTCAATGGGACCTGACAGGCTGCTTGATCGCGCCGGCTAGATGTAGAAAGTGTTGAGCCCCAGCCAGGCCCACTGCAGAGTTGGACTCCACAGCAGTTCCAGTTAGGCTTTCAAAGCTAGGCTCTGCAGCAGTTTGGAGCTCCCAACAGCCTTTTGAAATTGACAAACCCAGGATGGGACCACTGGGCTTATCAGTTTCTCTCGGTAATGTTTGCTCGTATTTTGGGACATCTGGCTGTGTCAGAGCTGTGCCACAAGATGGCACCTGTCATGTGGGACACCTAAGATGGTTGCTGAACAGGAAGTGGAAGTTAGTGTGTTTAGGGCATGGCCTGGAGTATAAAAGGAAGCCAGCCCCAGAAAGAAGGGCAGTCTGCTCCTAACAGCTGAAAAGAATGCATCTCTGGAGAGGCTGCCAGAGAGGTCCTGGAAGGAAGGACACTAGAAGCATGGCAAGCAGGAAGTGAGTTGCTAAGGAGCTAGCCATGGATTGTACTTGTGGCTTGGCTCTGATTGATGGATTATAGACAGGCAAGGGGCTTGGTGCTTGGCCAATGGACAACTTGAGTTTGAATAAACAGTGATTAAGCCTGACCCCCAGAGTGGCAACCTCCTTGGGCACCAATCCTGAAAACACTTACCCCATGGTAAAGTGGGGCCTGCTACACAGGCACCCAATTGGCTCTTGGTTAGGCCATTGAGTGCCCCATGGGGTGCCTGGAAATGCAGGCATAACATACGGGTACAAATTTTGTATCTGTTGCAGCTCTAGTCTTAATGCAGAGGCTTCCAAACTATGGCTTGAAATTGCCTTTGGGGTTCCCATCTGTGCACAGGGTCATGATTTGATTGGTATGATATATGATTTGGTATATTTTGTTTGTATGTTTTTGATGAATTAGTTCTTCTCTTTGATAAAACACACACTTCAACCACATCATCCCAATCAAATCCTTTTCCTTCACTTACTGTGATAGTGGGGAGCCATGGTGGCAGTAGCAGGAGGTCCTGGGGGCCTCCTAGATTTATGAAGGTCAGTGGCTACATCATGTAGGAACAGAATGGCAGGGCCTACAGTTCTGTCCAAGCACTCTGCAGGTTGGTGAGAGGTGTGTGCAATTTCATATAATTTAATTAATTACAAAAATGAATGAATAAGCAAACAACATTTGTTTTATTTCTAGTGTGGGGGTCTGGTATGTTCCTGTTGGAAAGTGTGCGTATAGAGAAATTATTTTCAGATATCAGTTAGTGTGTGTCCTGGGATATTGTTTATCTTGGTCACATGCCCTGAATGACGCAATTTATTTTTTAAATGGGCACCAAACATGAAATGTTTTCAACTGTAGAACCAAAACACAACGAAATTTAATGCAACATATTTTAATAATGTTTTGTATTCAGTTAAAATCTCAGAATCCTGGTAATGCAGTAGATGACACTGCATTTACTTATAAATAGTTTTCACCTATAGTAGTTGCATTTTTAAAGTATAGGAGTCACTTCAAAATGGCATGTACCTATTTGTTATTGGGATTGTGGCAGTCCACACTGCACACACATGCACAGAATCTTGAGCATGATATACTTCTCTCACTGCACGGGCAGATGCTAGCTCTTGCACATTTCTTGAATGTGCAAGGGCGAGGGAAATCATCTGGAATTCTCTGCATGATGACTTGGGGCAGAAATTCACCTTCTTCCACTGTGTATCTATACATAATTGGATCCAGAGTGGGCACATCTTGGAGTACATGGAACCACCAGTAACTTTGCAAAAATGCTCACTTGATGTGTAGTCTTATGCTGGGGGATGTTGGTGTAAGTCTTATGAGGCATAGTCCCTTTATTTGATGATACTGGTGGACCCAGAGTGTGTTAACCGAAGTAAAACTGGATGACAGGATCTTTGGCATCATCTATCATGCTTTCACATAAATTGTTTTTCCCAAACTTCATGAGAAGTTGTGGTGAGAGCTTAGCACGCTTTAAAGATGAATGCTTTGTACCAACTTTGCTTGCTGTGTTGCATCCGGTTAGGGCATGTACTGCATGCAGAATGTTGATAACACTGTCATACAGAACTCCAGTGAACTTGTGCACAGCATGAACTGGATTTCCCTTTCCACAGAGAACCCATAACTCAAATAAACCTTCCCTTTGAAAGGTTTTGTAGTAGTATTACACTGCACACACAAATGTGTCCATGTCTGAAGATGCTAACACAACATGCTGGACATTTGAACTCACAACTGCATGGTGTATGTGAAGAAACAGTTTTTAATCAGTCTCCTCAAGGTGAGATATCCTCCCTTTGGGATATGAAAACATAATCTGGTCCCCAAATTGGTTAATTAGTAGTTCCTTTAACTGTTTATTGCCGATACGTTCAGTGAGTTGGCAATTGGAGTTCATGTATAAGCACATTTCGGATAATGGGTATCCTTTCTGCTAGGAAATTGAACTTCTTAAGTAGCCTCTGAAAAGCTGTATCAATAGGTTTGCACACATCAGAGGCAACTGACTTCTTGTCCTCCGTACATTGTTTGTGCCATTATGTATGATACATTATGTATGCGGCAAACATGCTATCTTCATTGGAGTGTGTGCTGGTCCAGTAAAACACATTGTGTTTAAAGAAACGAGATGTGGACAAAAATTTCTTGGCTGTATTAACTTCTCAGATTCTGTACAATCTACAATCTCTCTTGTAGGTCATGTTGTTACAGATGATGTACTTATTCACAGATGCACTAATTACCTCGGCAAGACCATCTTCTTGGCTGACGTGGATTTACATCTCCACTATCACTACCACCTTCATCAACCTCCTTCATTCTACTTACTTTCAGGATGTATGGCCTATAGCAGTCCATGTGGTAGACAACATGGGACATTTTTACACACACGTTAAAGTTCTAGATTTTTCAATCTTCTGCGTTTACCAGTCCACAAATATGTTCCGGATGCATTTTTCACACACACACTGCCCTGAGGCAGTTCCTGGATGCATTCTTCGCACAAACACTGCCTTGAGGCAGTCTAAAGTAGCCACAGCTGTAGCTGTGACAGGCTGCCATGGAAACCAAGTAACCACAGCTGCCTGGAGCAAAGCAGTTTACCAGGAGAACTTTTTTACACACAAAGATTCTTGGAGAAGTTCGACGCAGAAGTTCAAAGATTCGGACATTTAAGATCTGGGTGAATGATTTAGACACACAGAAAGTTCAGAATATAACAGCAAACATGCAGGAGAAATGTGTGTGTAAAAACACCCATTATCCATGCCCTATTCCTGGATCCCATTAAATAAACCATTCTTGTACTTTTGTGAAACAGTAAACAGGTTTCTATGGCCATTTTCACTTCCATAAACACGTTTACCATAAATGTCACGATGTAAACAAAGTGTCAGTGGCTTGGTCAGCTTCCTTTCTTTTCTTTCTTTATTTTTTATGACTGCAGCAGTTGAATTCCCTCCATTTTAAACTGTTGTAGGAGGCCTATGTAATGGTATTATCTGTAACCAATAAATAAATTGTACACTTTAATAGGCTACATACATACTGTTCAACAAATATAACTAGCTATGTGCCCATCAAATTGATGGGTGGTGTATGTGTGGAGCCTCAGAGCACCCCCATTTCTCTTTGGGGTGAATGGAGGGAAGAGAGGGAAGTCTCTTCTCTATGCGTTCCACCTTCCACTCACTCTAAAAAGGAAAAAAGGACTAGGGATGAACACATGTTGTTGCATGCACAAATAAGCACACCCATATCAAATCTTTCCCAGTGTCCCCCCAAATCTTTGCTCTACCTCAGTGTCCCCTCATCTCTCTCACTGACCCTATCTCTCTCTCTCCCCCCCACTCCCAGTGTCACACAGCTTACTTTCTTCATGCCACTTTCTTCAAGCCACTAAACAGAAAATCAGGCTAGCAAGAGTGGGACAATAACTCCAGAAGACAACTCCCCAAAAGTGCAACTGCATGCAGGAATAATAATAATAATTAATAAAAAATAAAAAACAGTAGCGTACCCACAGTATGGCCCACCTTCAGCAGTGAGTGCACCCCTTTATCATTATACCAACCAAGCAGTATGCAAAAAGGCAGGCTAGCAAGGGACATTCACTCAAGAAGAATACAACAACCCTGCAAAGCAGTCTGAAACTACATGGAGAAATAAATCCCACCCAAAAAAGCCATCAAGCACAGGCCACAGCAGCATTCCAGACATTCACACACCCCCTCCACTCCCCAGGGGCACCCTCTTCCTTGGCATGGTATTGTGGCAATGGTAACTTGAACCCACCAAGCAAACTTGGGAAGTGGAGCTGTTGGGAAATAAATGAGTTTGCTGTACCTCAATTTACCCCAAAAGGGATCGAAGGTCGCCAATTAACAAGCCAAAGTATGTGGGTACAACTCAATTTTATTGGATAGACACATAACATCTGGACATTTATTTATTTTTTTAATCAAAACTTATATCCCTCCCCTCCTGCCCAAAGGCAGCTTGGGGCAGCGAACAGCATGCACAAAAAAATAATAATTCAACAATAAAATATTTTAAAATAATTCTACAAATTTTAAAACAAGTAATAAAAACACACACACACACACCCCAAACCCCACCTCCCCTACCCCCTCACCAAAAGCCTGGTGGAACAGCCAAGTCTTACACAAACGTCGAAACTACAGGAGGGTGTGGGCCAGCCGAACCTCCTCCGGGAGTGAATTCCACAGCACGGGGGCAGCCACTGAAAAAGATCTCACATCAGTGGCCACCCGTCTCACCCGGGGAACCTCAAAAAATGCCCCCACAGATGATCTCAGGGGTCGCACGGGCACATGGGGAGTGAGGCAATCCCGCAGATAGGCAGGGCCCAGGCCATGAAGGACTTGAAAGGCAAAACCAGCACCTTGAACCTAGCCCGGTGCTTTATAGGCAGCCAGTGCAGAGTCTGGATCATAGGTGTCATGTGCTCCCTGCGGCCCGCCCCAGTAAGGAGAAGGGCTGCAGCATTCTGCACCAGCTTCAGCCTCTGGACCAGCTTCTCGGGCAGCCCCACGTAGAGCGCGTTGCAGTAATCCAGCCTCGAGGTGATGAAGACATGGCAGTGTTACCAGTTAAAAAACCCAGTAACCCAACCCAGGATATCTTACATGTCAGAGGCCACGGTCTGAGATGCAAGCTGGTTCAGAGGAGAAGAGGATAGCTGGGCAGGAGGCTCTGGATCTTTGAGAGTGATGGTAAGGGTCAGAGGCCCACGCAGGCTTACTGAAATGCTAGTAGCCGCAAGCGCCAGTGACAAGTGATAAGGGCCTGGACGTTTCCTTTTATAGCTTTATTTATTATGATTGCATGTTGCAGGGTTCCCTCTTTGAACATGCCAGGTGCGGAAATGAGCTAACCAATCCTCTCTCTATCACTTGGAGCATAGCCATAAAAGCTGCTTTTGCTTTGGGGGAGTTTTTCTTCTCTACTGCTTAATTGCCAGCCTGACCTGCTGAGGCTACCTCCCTTTCCTTTTAGGCCTACTTCATTAGAGACAGTGGTCATCTGGAGTTGTTATTGTGGCTTTGGAGATACATTCTTCCCCTAGAGTGTGAGTCATTCACAGCTTTGGACCTTCTTAATTTGTGCCAGCCTGAGGCTTATGCATCAAGTTACCTGAACTGAATTTGTTCAGGCCTCATCCTTCTTATGGCTCTGACCATGGCCAAACTGCCTAATCAATACATAATAGAGCAAGGTAGGGATGTGCGAATGCGGTTCTGATGTTCAGAGTTTGGACCGAACTCAGTCTGTTCGGACAACCGAACTGTATGTCTGAACCGAACTCGAAAGTGACCGAACAGTTTGGTCATGTTCGGGTGAGTTCAGATGAGTTCGGGGCAGGAAAAAAACATGACTAGAAGGGGGAGGCAGCTGAGGAGCAGACACCAGGGGTGGAGACCAGGGGTGGTCTCAGGGCCAAATGATACTGATACTGGGAAAAAAATTGGTATCAATATCGGTACCAATAGTGCTATTTCAAATGTTCGGCAATGTTCGGTTTAAACGAACTCCGCTGAACTGAACAGCCGAATCCAAACTCGGTTTTCGAACCTACCGAACGGCTGAACATCCGAACCGCATTCTGTTTGCACATCCCTAGAGCAAGGAAAAGAGATCCCTCCTTATCATGCCAAGTGCCAACCAAGCAGTAGGGAGCAATGTGGTACCTAATTTTTAATTTCTTTTCAAATTGTTTCTGGCACACAACAATTTCAAATTGTTTCTGGCACGCAAATACTTACTATCTAAGGGCATATCAATAGACAGGGTTTTTACTTATCGGCAGCTGCTTGAGAAGAGGGGAACAGATGTTACAGGGTCAACTGTTATGCTGTCCTCCCCCAATTGTGTAACCTTGGGGTTTAGGGCAGCTGGGACGACTATACCCCCGATATCAGTATCCCCCAAGGTCCAGTGTGGAGAGGCAATGGACACCAATGCCCCCTCAAATCCGATTGGTCAGCCCTTTGTAAACGTAATGCTATCCCATGAGTACTCTAAGCCTTCGGCCGTTTCTTCTGGGACTCCCAATGCCCTGGGGCTCGTTTATGTTGGGAGGTGTTATTCGCCTCCTGGGCCGATTGAATCCCTTCTGTTAGCTGACCCTAATAGAGCAGGGTTAAGTCCTACTTTGCATTCCTCTACTAATTTTTCTGCTGGTTCGCAATCTGCCCCACAGCAGGATTTGGTTTCAGTTATTCTAGATCCTTTTGATTTGCATTCCAAGGAGCACAATGCCATGGCAGAGGGTCAATCTGTTGATTTTCATTCAGGGCCTAGGCCAAGGGTTTCCTTGGATATATCCTTTGTAGATTGCCTGGTTTTGGATATAGGTGCCCCGGCTGTAATGTCTCAGATTTGTTTAGAGGATAGTAGGGAGTTTTCCAGTCCAGAGAAGGCCATTATCGGATTGCGGCGACACCTCCTAGATTCCTAGATTCTAGCAGCATCTTTGTCTATAGTGGAGAATGCGTTACGGCAGAGCCAGTTAACTAGCAGTAGACGCTCCTCACTGCAAGCGACTATGCTTGATTATTTTCTGCGTGTTTCCCTACTTCCTTGAGTAATCCCCTGGTTCAGCCCTTTCCAGTTTGACATAGGGGTCTACCCAGTAGGTTTAGTGTAGGGGGAAGTGGACTCAATTTTCCTACTGAGCCTAGGGATGTGCCCAACCAGTACCTAAGAGATACTTTTTGTCCCATTTCTGGGATGAAACTTGAGCCTAACCCCTTTTTTATCCCTGTCAGGCTTATCCCAGACTCCCTGTCAGGGCAGACCCCTATAATTACTTTCCTGTAATATTTCTGGATGTAAGTCCAAGGGACCAGACCCTGACTTTATTTCCTTTCTTAAAGGCTTTGATCTGATCCTGTTTCAGGAAACATGATTGAGATCGAATGAGGTATTTCTGGTCCAGGGTTTCCAGGGGTATTTTTCACCAGGAATTAAGGATAGCTCATGGGGAAGATGCTCAGGGGGTCTTTCTTTCTTCGTTTCTGAGTCTTTGGTAGACTCCTTTAAAATTATTCCCCAGGTATGTGGGAATTCTTTTGTAGGTTTGTGGATTTCACTAGTAGGTAATCCTCCTTTGCTTCTTCTTAATCTTTATATTCCGCCTGCTATGTCTAGGTATTATAAAGTGGATGTTTGGAATCTGCTGGGGGACCTACTTGACGATCTGGTTGAATGATTCCCCGATGCTCTCTTGGTAGTGGCCAGGGACTGGAACGCTAGGCTGGGTGCCTTTTGTGACTCAGAATCCAACTGGTCCACAGATAGTTTTGACTGGGTGACGAATAGGAGATCAAGGGATTTAGAGGGCAATGAGGCAGGACTGTGTATGTTTGAGTTGTTGCAGTCTTATTGCTTAATAGTTTTCAATGGGTCGGGGGCGTTGGACCCAGAGGGGGATTTCTCTTTTCTTAATTTCAATGGGAGAAGTATAATTGATTATATAGTTATTCGTATCTCACAAAGGGTTCAGTTTACAGATTTTATTTTGATTTCTCAGGCAGAAAGTGACCGTCAGGCTCTACTGGTATCAATTATTAGGTTTAGTAAACCCGCTACTTCTGTTATTTCCTCTACCCAGAGGGAGTTTTATAAGCCAGGGGGACATAAGATCCATGTCAGGTGGAATTCCAATGTGTTTATCCAGGTGTATGATCTCCTGGTTGGTCAGGAGCTATCCACCCTGTACTGTACATTCTTGAGGGAGGACGTCCAAGATATTGGGGTTCTTGACCAGCTTTATAACAAAATTATTTCTATCCTGGGTTCCCAGGTACTTTCTCACCCCAGTAAATCTTGGTAACCCAGGGGTATGGGATGGTTTGACTATGAATTCAGGGTGGCGAAGCGGGCGTTGGTGCAAGCAAAACGATTATGGGTCGCTGTTCCAACTGAGATATCTACCCTTCAATTATGGGAAGCTAAAGGTAGATATAGAAAACTTATTACAGCTAAGTAGCTGGAGCATACAAAGCGGCTCTGGGCAAGGCTCAAGTTTGCTTCTCAGACCAAGAATGCCAAAGCCTTTTGGGCTTTGGTCAATAAGAAAAGCTCTGCTCCCTCTGATTTGAGGCAAGCCCAAATAGATGAGGAAAGGTAGGTTACCTTTTTTCAAAATCTTTTTAGTGCCGGTTCAGAGATGGATATCTCTGAATTGGTTACCTCTTTGCAATTGCATAAGGAACCACCTGTCAGTTTTAGAGTTGACGCATCAGAGGTGCTTGCTGCAATTGGCAGTTTGAAGCACAATAAGGCACCGTGTGGAGCTTTTATTGTTGTGGAGGTTTTGTGCACTTACCCCACTTAGTGGGCCAATGTATTAGCCAAATATATCTCATGTATTAACCAGTCTTTCGACGTTCCTGTGGGTTGGGGCGCCTCAGTAATTGTCCCCATCTTTAAGAAAGGGAACCCCTTGGACCCCTGTTGCTATTGCCCCATAAGTTTACTCCCAATGATTGGGAAGTTGTATTCTAAGATTCTACTCAAACATCTTGAAACCTGGGCCTATGAACAGAAGCTAATACCCCAATAAGCGGGCTTTAGGAAGAATATGTCTATATGGACAACGTCTTTGTTCTGCGTTATCTCATTACTAAATACATTACAATTCGATCAGGGTCACTTTTCTTAGCTTTTATTGATTACAGCATAGCAATTGACTCTGTCTCTCGCTCTAGGCTGTGGAGGAAACTGTTGAACTGGGGCATAGATGAATATCTACCTACTTTACTTATTTATGTTCATTCGAACAATTCAGCCTGTGTTAGAATGGGTATCAAAGGTAGACTGACTCGGTCATTTGCTGTTGCAAGGGGAGTCAGGCAAGGATGTGTACTGACTCCCCTGCCATTCATTCTTTATATTAGTGACTTACCAGTGTCTTTCCTCTGAATATGCCCATTCTGTAAGGGTTCAGGATAAGTTTTTCAATATTTTGCTGTATGCTGATGATTTGGTCCTTGTGGCTCAAACAAGGAAAGGTCTTTTGCACCAGTTGGGGCTTCTTGCAGATTACAGCCTCTTGAATGAGCTAACAGTCAACCTGCTTAAATCCCAGGTGATGGTCCTGGGAAAAGTGAAGAGGTTCACCTATTTTTGGCATATTGGGGAAGATACCCTTAGTCAGGTTAACTCCTATGTGTATCTGGGAGTTGTCTTTTCTAAGAGTGGCACATGGAGTAAGCACAGGAAATGTCTAGCTCTCAAAGCTAATGCTGCTGCTAAAGGGGTTTTGCGATTAGCATCAGGATCCCCAGGGATTGACATCTCGACCATCCTGGAAGTATATAGGGCAAAGGTCCAATCCTTATTAATTTTTGGTGCAGAAGTAATCCTGGATGAGGACACCCGGGTCCTTGAAGTGATCCAGAACAAGTTTTTAAGAAGCTTGTTAAGAGTGCCGCAGGGTGTCCTTGTTGCTGTCATACGTTCGGAGACTGGGACGGTGGCCATTGCCAATCTGTGAAAGTTACAAACACTTAGGTTTTGGACTAAGTTATTTCAGCAGGACAGTAGTTCCCTGGGGGCTTTATGTTTGAAAGAGGAATTGGAGTATGATGGAGTGGGGAATTACCCCTGGATCTCCTGGATATCCTCCCATTTGAGGAATCTAGGCTTCTCTTTCTCTTTTTTCCATGACAAAATCTATTTGTATCAGAAATTTTTGATTCAGCAGAGAGCTCTCGATATAGCAAGACAAGACGATATAGCTAAGCTTTCTACTTGGAAGGTTTCTCCCTATTATTGTCTTATGAAAACTGTCCATAAACTTGAACTGTATTTGGACAAATTGTCTAGCCCTGCTTTGCGTAGAGCTTTTACCTGCCTACGTTTCCATCTACTCCCCTCAGCAGTTACAGAGGGAAGATATGCAACAGTTGTACATGAGCTTCGGACCTGTCCTTGTAATGGTTTAGAGGTGGAAGATCTGGTCCATTCCCTTTTTAGCTGTACTCTGTACAAAAGCATTAGCGCTTCTTGGCTTGAACTTCTTTTCAGGTCTTATGTACACAACCCTGTCCCTATTAGAATTGTAAAACTATTGGCTTTGCCGGAGACTGAAACTCTACAAGCTGTGGCAATGTTTGCATCACTTGCTATGAGGGAGCGGGCAAATTGGGTTGAGTGAGCCTGTCCTAAGGAGCTCTTTTGCGTTAGGTCTGATACAGCTCATGGTTCTCTGGTTGCTTGCCCGCTGTACTACAACGTGGTCCCACACTCCTAGCAGAGTGACATTGTTATTTTTACTGGGGTGGTGTGTGATCTATGGTCTCCTCTCATATATGTATTGTGCCTTATGCACTGTGCTTTTGCATTTGTATCTGTGTTTTTACCTGCTTTTATTGTTTTTTACTGTTTTTCCACTGGCTACAGTGGAAGCTTAATGCCGTAATAAATTTCAATTTTATTTCAATTTCTTTTTTAAAAACTGTCCCTCACCATTGGCCCAATGGACAGGACAGGCCAAATCATAACATACCAGGTCAGGCCAGGCATCCCCCCGCGCCCATTCATACTTAAAGATCCAGCAGCACTGTAGAATGCAGCCCAGCCAAATTGGCCAAAGAGAATGGACAAAATGGCTGCAGTGCAGTCACTTTTATTTTGCCCTGCCAGCCAGTTCAAAAGCTGACCATCTGACTTGGTCAGCTAATCAAAACTTGCCACCTGACTTACCATCACTCAATTGTCCCCTCTCATACCCCTCTCCAACCAAATATAGCACTACATTTTATTTCCAGAAGAAGCTCAACTGTCCACCAGCCTCTCACATGCACAGAGTTTCTGAAGTTTTCCGAATAACAGCCTTGCTTCTCTGAACTTTGAAATTCGGCCTTTTGGAACCAAATACCTTAATTTTTGGCAAACTCCAAAGTTTTCCGAAGACTTCGTTTCAGTCGTACTTCAAGCGTGCCTTATCACTTTCCCCTTTCTCCCTCCCAGTCTCCCTCATCTCTTTCCCCTCTCTCCCTGTAACTCTTCACCTTTGTAATCACCTCTCCCTACTTTGTAATCCAGCAGCTTTTGTCTTTCCCTAACTGTTCTCCCCCGCACCCCTTCAAAGCCACAGGATCTCTGCTGAGGGAGGGAAATACCCTCTCTATTCATTAAAATAAGACATATTTTTTAAAAATCAAATAAAAAAAATCTATACAATCTGTTTCTGTTTCATTAAAAATAATTGTGTGCTGTTTCTATAGCTGAAAACATGTCACTTGTTTGGCAGACATTTTGAAAACAAATGACATCCTTCAGGACACGTAACCAAAACAGAAAACATCCCAGGACACATACTAACTAATATGTGAAAATAATTGCTCTATACCAACACTTTCCAACGCGACCATACCAAACCCCTAGAGTATCCATTTAAAAAAAATTATTTTATTTTATTAAAAATCATAATAAAAACCACTGTGCATGTGAAAAATGACCGCCGGAGCTGTTATGTGCATGCATACATACTCTTTCCAAAAATTTCACTGATACTGCTGATGCCATTTTGGAAAAGGACTGCTTGTGCATTGAAGAGCTCCAGTTGTCATTTTCTTATGCACTATGATTTCATTGTTGTTATTAATTATTATATTATTATTATTATTATTATTAATAAAAGCAAAAAAAAAATGAAAATGGTAGAGTCCTTGGAAATGAAAATGAAAACAAAAATGAATGATGTGCCTTTGGCACACCCCTGCAGTCCATCCACCAACAGTGCTCCTTCCTGACTGCTGGGCCCCACCTCCCTCCTCCAGCACAATCTAGTGCTCTGCTCCCTGGTAAACCCTGGATCATTCAGTAGTTCTTGCTGCCTCCCGACATAGCTCTCCAGGGGCCCCTAGGAGGCCCAACACTGCCACAAACCTCAGAAGTAGAGCTGCAACCAGGTACCCAGCAAGTTGGGCACCCCATTGAATCTGGGGTGCTCGACTCACCCCAGTTGTGTTTGGACATCAAGTGGTATCCACACAGGACAGTTTACCCAACTCCCCAGGCTGACTCACCTAACCACCGGACTGCTGATCCTCCGGAGGCCTTTTACCACCTGCATGCACTCCCCTAATAGCTTGTCCAGTTCCCAGGGGGTCCCAAATTTTTCCATTCAGAAAAAGTTAACGGGACCCATGCACAGCCCTGATATGTACAGGACCCAATGTACAGCCCTTTTAGAGGGGTGCACACATATGAGAAGAGGTTGCCTCTGTCCCCCACCCCCTTCCACACAGTAAAAGCTAAGTGGGAAAGCATGTGGGCCAGGGAGGACCAGGGTGCAGAAAGCAGGGCACAGAGACCAGAACTGGAGTAACAGCATTTCAGGGAGCTGTGAGAGCCAGGATTTGTATCCTGGGGTGCCATGGCATGTTCTGGGAAGCCCCATTAATACCTCCATTTTCAGGCATCAGGTACCCAATTGGGGGAGGGGGGGAGGAGAGGTATTTCCCACAAGTCATAAATGTGCTACTCACTGCAGCTCTACTTGGGAGCAGTGGTTTGGCCCTGTGGGAAGAGCAGTTGTGTTTGGGCTCCCAAAGCCCTTAAGGATCTGTGGCAAAGGGGCTACAGAGTCATAGTTTCATGTGGGTGCCCCAAAAGTGCAGGACTCAGCGAAATCACCCCTATTGCTCCTACCTAAGACTCATCCTCCTTGGTTATTTGACTGGTTGTCTTCGCAAATTCAAAAAGGCACGTTCATTTCAACCCTATTAACTAAGGAAGGACTTTCAGTAACCTATCCACTCCAACAAAGTTTGGTTATCAAGTGGTTTCTGTTTACTGTTCATTTGGTGGTAACTGATTAAACAGTTTCTGATTTACACTGTTTACCATGGGTGATTTCAGACATTACGATATCACAGTGAACTACGCTCAATTCTGCGTGGTGGCTGTGATCACGTAATGTCTGTTGGGGGAAACGGATGTTTCCCCCCAGATGTTACCACGGCTTGGGATTGCATTCGACACGTGAGCAGCCGAAGCGGGGGGACCGGAGGCCGCCGCATGTCGAATGCAATCCCATGCCGGGGTGAACCCCGGCGTCGCGTCTCGTCTGGTCAGGCGCCACGGCCCGGGATCACTGGCGGGACCCCAGGCTGTGGCGAATCCGGCCCGACGCAGCGGCCTCATTGGCTCCACCGCTTGCCCGTCTCCCCGTAGGGCGGGCGGCGGGAGCGTGGAGGGGGCGGGGCCGTGCGGCTGCACGTTGTGCCACGCAGCCCCGCCCCCTCCCAGATTCCCCGCCGGGATCCCCCTGGCACATCTGTTGCGACGTTATGGGGTGACCCCAGCGGGGAATGAATAGGGTGATTTCGGTACAGGGCCAACGGACCCCGTAATGTCTGAAATCACCCCATGTTACTGTATTGCCATTTCCCTGTCTGTTCCAATGTTACTGGCTAATTCTGTTTGTCCATAATTCCCTTTCAGTTAAACACTCCAGCCCCTAGTTTCAAGAATGGCTGGTTCAAATCAGCTAGGGTTTGCTACTGGCCTAGTAGTAAATTGGAAATGACAGAATGGAGAATAATGGTAAATCAGCTACATGGTAAAACAGTTATGTGGTAATTGTAACATGGTATCAATTGGTATTTTGGTTAACCGGTTAACTCTGTGGTTGCCAATTTGGTTAAATGGTTAGCTATCTTGAAATTTGGTTATTAACTGCAGTTATGAAACTGATTATCCATTTCAGCTGTAGTTGTATCTAAACTAAGACTGCACAGTTGCGACTTTTCAGCTGCATGAATGAATCCCTGTCCCTCCCTATGAGACTCTCCCTTTGTCCATTCAAGATTGTAAGGCCCTCAGGGCAGGGACCTGCCTCTAATGACAACTGTTCAGTACCAGGTACATTGCTGACACTATTTTAATAATTTAATTAATTATTTACTATATTAATTAATTATTAATATTATTATTACTATTATTAATTCAGGTGGCCCTACGCCAGAGACAATTTTTTCTTACTCATCAAGCCCCTTTATCAAATGATTGTTAAAAGGGTATGGCTACCTTCTATCTCAGTGGCTCACTATTATGATGTCTCTGTTTTATCAGTTCATGTGTATTCAAGCTGATGTTTCTCTTTTAACTTTTTTTATTTGTTTATTTTTAATATGCTGTATATTGTAATAGCCTAGGCTGCACAATAAAAACCTTTATTATTATAGTATTAATTAATACATAGACAAATTAATATCAGTCTGTTATATACACTTGGTCTCACCAAGTTCTGGTCTTTTTATATAAATATATTTTTCATTCCGGACAGTGCATTTGCTCTAGTTGGGGGGCAGGGGGTGCGGTGTGAAATGAAAAAAAGTGTAACTTATTTTGAAGAGAGTACACAAAGATAAGTTATTATGTTTAACAATGTAATGTTAATCATTATGACTGTTAGAGGAATAATATATTTAATGCTTGTTCCCTGACTCAAACAGAATAGGCAACAAATTGAAGGAAGAGGGAAATAAATTTTAATTTAATGATAAAAAAAATAGCTTAGCACACTATGTCAATTTTGCACATTTTTTTAAACCAATGTACTGCATTTATTTTTATTTATGGTACCTTTAAAACTGCAGTTTCTGATAGGAAGTGGTTCTATGGTGTTTAATTGCCTGCAGCTGTGTGTTTTATCAAGGAGGAGAACTAACTCATTGAAGAAGTGCAAACTGGGAAGAAAGTATATATTGGAGAAGGAAGACTTAAAAAGACATACTTCAGAGTAGATTTTTAACAGGATGCATTTTTTTTTCTACTTAGCTGGATTCAGATAGAAATGGAAGATTATAGTACATGCACATTTCTGGAATGTTCAGCAACATATGGATTCACCATGAAATAACTAAAAGTTGACAGAAAAGTGTACACCTAATGGTCATTACCATAAGAAAGTAATACCACCCAACCTTTAACTCATAGAGCAGTTCCATAAACAGTTTTGTTATCCTGCTGTCCCTTTGTTTGTGGGTGCCACTGCCCACCCACCTGTGGCAAAGTCATGCTGGGGAAGAAAGTGGAAATGGACTTGTAAGCTCAGTGCATCAGTCCTCCTTCTGCAAGCAAGCCCTGTGCCTGGAGAAAGCAAGTGGGGGCTGGGCTGTGGTTAGGGGCTGAGATGACAGTTGGGGCTGGGATGGTACCTGCTTGGGACTGCTTCCTCTCCCTCCCCCCCTTTTGAGTTCTGAAACCATGCTGAGCCATGCTCAGTCATCAAGGCCTCGGACTGCACCAGTGGGGAAAGCTGTTACAAACAAAGCCAGAGCCAAAGTATGGATGATGGAAATCACCAAAATTACATATCTCGAGTAGCTAACAGAAACTGCATGTAATGAACGTACCACACTAACCAAGAATGTGTCACACAGATAGTGAAGTACCAGAAGTACTGAAAGTACAGAACGTGGGTGATTCCCACGCAGGAAAAAAAGTAACAAAAATGTGATACGTTTTCACAACGTACAGAATTAAGGCTGAAAGTTCATTTTAGGTTGGGGTTTTTTTGTTTTTTTTTCATTCTTGTTGAGAATCCTGGCTCTCGATTTGTCCCAGGGACTGAGAAGGAACAGAATACCACCATCATCTCACAGTGATTCTCAACACAAAATAGTAAAGTGTTTTTAAAAATAAAATAAAGTTTAAACTCAGTGGGAGCTCCGGGGGAGAGGAGGGCTGGCCCAGTCTCAGTCTCAGTGTCAGGGGAGCCTCTGCTTTTGGGGTGGGGGGAAGGTGTCCAGCCCAAAGGCCAAGTGGCCAGCCAGCATGCCAACTGGGAGGTTAGGAGCCCTGAGGAGCCAGCATGGGAATCTCTTCTACTTGTGGGAGAGGGGCACCCGGTTCTGAAGATCAGCTGGCTGCCTAGTCCACTGTGCTTGGAGCCCAGGGGTAAGGAGCCAGCCTGGAGACAGGCTGGCTCCTCGGGACCCTCGTGCACCCAGCACACTAGACCGCCAGATAATCTTGAGGATGCAGAGGCTCCCCATTGCTGAGACTGAGCCCCCTGTCCCTGCCACACACACCCCGCTCGCAGTTAATTTATACTTTATTTTATTTATTTATTCATTTTTTAAGTTAATTCGTTCATCAAGAGTTCATACCAAGACCAAGATCTTATTGACATCTTGGTTGTGGTGCTTGAACTAATGAAAATTTTCATGAGAAGCAAAATTGCTTCTATGAAATAGAATGGTCTGTTTCTTTATGGAAACAATATTTGCAACAAATCATCAATTCGGCCCTACCTGACATAACATCTGATTTATCTATCTACTTTGTCTGAGATTTCCATGAAGGCTCGGTAATTATTTATTATAAATGCAATATGGATAGGCAGTGCGTGCTTCCTCTACTCTCTTATTATTGCCTAATTCTCAAAGGGAAAGCTACCCAAATTGCCATCAATGATTAGTAGACCGATGGCTCAATTCACCCCTCTTGAATCTCCATTGATCCCAATGGAATTACATCAGACATAAAACTCATCCACTTCAGAGCCCTCATCCCCCCATGACCTGAATCAGTTCTTCACTGCAATCTTGTCTAGGAGCCTTGATTACAAACTGAAGCCCCATTATGTATGACAGTGTACAAATGTATAACTAAAATGGTTCCTGCCCCAAAGAAAGCATACAGTCTGAGTGTAAAAAAAGATAAAATGGGAGGATATGACCTGAGGCAACAGGCTCTGAGGAAACTGAGCTGGTGCCGTACCAATTGTGCCACTGCAACCTGATGCTAGATCATGGGACTACATCTCATAGGGCTCAATCCAATCTGAACCTGCCATAGCCGGAGGGGGTCATGTGAACAGGAGACTGTTGCACATTGGCTTTCCTCCTGTATGTATATATTGTTCCTGCTACAACATTCTTGTTTGAGCACTTTATTGTGAAGACTATTGCAGCCAAACTGGCCCAACCCAGCCATGCCTGTCTTCTGTCCCTGCTTGCCTACCTTCCAGCCCAGAGTGCCTACCCACTGGCCTAGTTTGTTCCTACTGGACAACCAACACCCTTGCCTAGAACTCCCATGGACTAATTCCTTGCCTGAACTCCCGTGGACTAATTCCTTGGTTTCAGTCAGTTTTGGCCTAGACATTGTCTTAGGGCCTCAGTTATCCACTTCGATTTGTCACTGAGCTGGGTCCTGTAAGAACCGCCCTGAGCCGCCTTTGGTGGGTTTAATAAATAAATAAATAAATAAGTTTAATGAATGAACGAATAAATAAATAAATACATAAAATAAGAACCTGGGTCCCTATCCTGCAAATGAGACAGGATAGAAGGAAATAGCAATACAATAAGTGTCAGAAAAACAGACAGTGAACTTAATTACTCAGCTTCTGGACCAGGTTTATTTATTTATTGAATTTATTTATTTATTTTGCTTTGTCCAAATTTTTTATCAGTCATCATCATCATCTTTATTTGTCTTAACCATAGGTTATAACAAAAATGGATATATAAAACAACAGTAAAATAAGTCAGAACAACAATTTAAAAAGAAAAGCAATCCAACATACCAGCATACAACCTTAAAATAGAGTACTATGATTTAAAAAAAAAAAAAAATGTAAATTTCAGCTGCAAAAATTATTACGCTTCAAAGCACAAATGCATCTTTGAACTTCTAGAGCATGTGCAAAATTAGCTACCTTCAGCATAACGTTTACAGGGCTTTACCAGCAAAATGACAATTGTGTCTGGGTGTTCCAATATTCTTTCCCTACTAGTAAAGTTGTAATTAATTTGTGACATATTCCTGTTGAAAGTGGACAGCTGAAGAGGTAAGAAGATAAATCTTCAACCTGGTTCAGACCACAAGGGCAGAATTTTAAATCATAAGGAATGCCATTTTACCTGCCCTCCAGTAGAGCTGAGGGCATCAGCTGGAGCCTTAATAAAGTTAGGGCCTTTCAAATTGGGGAGTTACTTATGTAGGTTAAGTAATCTTCAAATTGGTGATAAATCTTGAACCCACAATACCAGGGAGCTATATGAGATGATGAAAGAGTGGTCATATCAGCTTAAATGTAATTATCCCTCAAATTGGTCCTGAACATATCTTTAGCTTTAGCCCAATAATAGCCGTGGGAAAAAATCAAAGGAAAAAACAGCCAGCTTGAGCAATTTATCAAGACTACTCTTCCAACTCACGCCAGACTCCAGATTTGATTGCTCAGTTCAGCAGAGTCTCAGCAGGCAATTGTCAGGCAGATCTACGAGGCAGAGCCAGTAAGAAAACATAGAAATTCGAGCCTTCATTTCCAATGGAAGCAAATCGGTCTCCGCTCAGACCATACATGATGGTGTACAATTAGGTACGCCTAAAATGGCTCTAAAAATCTTGTTCTGAACCAGTTCTAATTCTGCCAACAAGGAATATCCCCATACCTCAGCACCATACAAAGCTTATGGGCCTAGCTTCTGGTCAATAAGTGTTATTGCTGGTTGGACCAGCCTCTCCCCCCTCCCCCCCCCGCGGTTTTCAAAAACCTTTAAATTCCATTTGCAATTTTGGAAGTTTTTGTTTTATCATAGTTAAATGATCTGACCAGCTACCAGAAAAAGAAAATATAATCCCCAAGTATCTATAACTTTTGACTTGCTCAGTGCTAATTGAGTCAAGAGACCATTTAAGGACAGGTGACTTTTTTTTGCAAAAAGCAAAGCTTTTGTTTTGTCATAGTTCTCTTGTAAGTGATTATTTTTGCAATATGTACATGAGGTCAACAACAATCTTCTCATACTGAAGATTTATTTAATAGTCGTCAACGTCATAGTCAAATTGGAAGATGGGATTTGAAGGAAGACAACATTTGTGCACATTCATTGGCAGGAGCTCTGCCAGAGAGTCTATTGGGATGGAGGGTGATGGCATGTTAGAAGAGGGTGGAGCTAAGAGGCTCTCCTGCCCCTTTTCTGATTAGTCTTACTCCTTTCTGAGTGCTGTCATGTCCCAAATGGGGTGTAACCATGTCAGAATGGGCGAGAGAATATCCTACTTCCTTTCTGATATAGTCCCTCCCTTTTGTAGTGTCATGGTATCGGGTATTTTCAAACATGACAGCACTAGGCGATGCCAGCCTACCACCCTTTGATCCTGCCTGGGGTGAGAGCCCTCACCCGGGGCAGGATCTGGCCCTGCTGCCAAGCAGATGTGCCGGGGGTGGGGAGATGACAGGGTCGATGTGCAAATGTTGTTCACATGGCCCCACCCCCAGTGCTGCTGAGCACATCCCCACCTTTTCCCTGACAGGTGGGTGCAGCCTATGAGAATGCCATGCCCATCCAGAAAAGCTCCAGCCACCATCCAGAGTTAGGTAGAGCATGCTATCACACGTGATGGCCCACTCTACCCTGGTCCAAGACTTCCCTGGACTGTGGCTTTGCTGGACCGTGGCAGGGCTTACTTTGTGTTGTGTGTTGGCAGGGAGCCCAGCACACAAACTGGAGTTAACCCTGCCACAGTCCAGGAAAAATTCTTCTCCCGCTGGAAGTAACATCTGGAAGATGGGAGCACACATGACACCATCATATGACCATGCCAGAGTAAAGTGTGGTCACCTGTGGTAGCATCTCATCTGAAAATAGCCATTTTGGCACTCCAAAGGAGTTGAGCCAGATGCAATCCAAGGCGCTGTAAGTACACCACATTGTTTCTCCACTTCCCCATTCATACCCATGTTTATGGGGGCTTTCTCACATGCAAAAGGGGCAGCATGGGAGGTGGCACAAAAGGACGTCTCTACAAACTGATCACTTGAGCACAAAAGGCTGGGATGAGTGACTGATCCTCCTCATTATGACCCTATACAAAACGTGAATGGGGAGAAGCTATGGAAAGTACTACTTTATGTTTGAGACACTGAAAAAGAGCAAGCCAGCAGAAAAATTCAAGGCGATGGTGGTGATGTGGTCAGAGAAGATTTTCAAGCCAGGAAAATTATCTCTGCACCATTTCTGCAAAGGATGGTCATGCTCACAAAGCCTTGAATGGTTGGGAATGGGCAGAGAGAAGCAACTACTCTTTCACACCCAATAACCTTCTCAGTGCCTGATCCAAGGCCATTGGTACCCTGTGCAAAATGGTGGTGTGGGCTCCCTCCTAGCATAAGAATGTTTGATGGGCACTCTGTGACTTACCAACTAGAAAAAAAGAAAATGTTCTGGTGATTATTTGCTTTTTGGTGTTCAGGGGCTGGGGATACCTGCATTAGGCTTATATGTTATGCATATTTCTAATTTACAAATGGTCCCTGTGTGGTAGGGACCCCCTCATGAATTTTCATAGGTCCTCCATAGGATGGGACTCTCAATGTTTGAGGTTCTGTTGGCCCTTACTTTAGAGCAGTGCATCTAGCACATACTATTTCAAGTATATTCATCCTGTGTGTCCCCCTCAACACATGAGGGCTTGTGTGATCCTACAATCTACACTCTTCTGGATCTGGCCTTTGAAGACCCTGCTTTGCAAGAAAACCAACAGGAAATCTTACCTCTCTATTTTCTTCTGCATGCTCTCTTCTGACTGAAGAAGCATGGTACTGCAGGGAAAGGAGACTGCATGGAAAATGTATGCTGCTTCAGGGGTTGCAGGAGATTCAGGACAAGAGCTCAGAAGCAGGAGGGTATTCCACTGTGTGGCTGGGGAGCGTGGATGCCAGAAAGTGCTACTGCATCCAAAACTAGGTATCTAATTGGTTCCAATGCAGCCCTGCACCATGTATTTTTCATAAGTGTCCTGGATTAAACGGGAGGTATGGCAACCCTAGTCCATGGTGTGTCTAGTGACCACACCCTTCCTGCAGTGCATATGGCATCTCCCAAATCACCACATGCAAAATCCGGAAGGATTACAGTTATGCAAAAGATCCTGCCAGCAGCTGGCATCACCCCCTTTCATCCAAAGGGAAAATACAGAGAGTCTTGCTTTTAGGTTTGGTAACTCAAGGGACTTACACATAAATGTCAAGATTGTTGGAATAACTCAGCAGTAAAGGGGAACAGCTTCCATATCTGAAATCCTGTTCACATTTTTATACGCGATTCCCCACCAACAACCAGAGGACATAAATCTGAGTTTGGCATCCAAACATCCTTACGTTTTCTTTCTCTGGGCTGTCTCTTTGTGATTGTTCTTCTGTCTTTGCTCCTTGTGTTCTTCTCAAAGGCCCATTCCTTTGACTAGAAAAAATAACATTTATAGTCCTGCTGGAGTATAGATGAACCTCCATTCTTCCCAAGGGTATCACGCATATTCAGTCATGCTGTTCTTTTCATAAAGTCTTTCCAAAGTTTTAAATGTAGAAAATCCTAGACAATATTCAGGATTTCATATCTCATGGGAGAGTCTGCTAAAATAAAAACCTTCTCTTTTTAAAAATATTGTGTCCCTGCTGCAAATAAAATAAAATAAAATAAAATACAGAGATCAGAAATCTTCCCCATGAGCCATGAAATCCTGATTGCCATTTTGGATTTCTTCCACACAAAAAAGATGCGAGTCCCCATGGTGGTTCTGAAGCTTCAAATGCTTTGTTTCCAATTGGCATGACAGATTTGAACTTCCTTGCTCATGTTCAAATATGCCTTTGCTGCTGAAGAAAGTGATGCTTAAATAGTGGCCACAGGGATTTGTTCCTTCAGAGTGATGAATCAAAGATGGCAGCCATAAGCAAGCTGCTGTGGAATCTTTTTCATTTCAGTAACCAGTTTGAAATTAAGCACTCCCTCATTAAGTCTAAACATATAATCCAAAGCAGCAATTTATTCAGTCTTATAACTCAACAGTTAGTTCAGTAGATCAAATAAGAGGCACAAGCTTCTAAAGAATTCTTTCTGAGAGAAATTTCTTTATGTAAAATATTTTGGAAGGAAATTCCTTTGGTCACAATCTATAAAATCCTATATGATGAGTTTTAAACGCCAAGGAATATATTTTTAAATCTCTCAAGAAAACTCAGCCTTTATTTTTTACCTAGGAGTTTACACTCCTGGGGTTGACCAAATTAAAGCATAGTCTAGAAAGGGTGTGCCAGTCTCAAATGTAAAGGGCGTCTTTAAACATAACAAATTTCAGGTGTCAAAACCCCCAAGCACATGTTTGGCCGTTGTGTGTAAGCAGCATAACAATCCAAGCACCAAATTGGCCACCCATTGAACACACGATGTGAACACCATTGAATCACAAGGAAAATGTGTGTGTTCTGGCTGAATATGTGGCCAACGTTGTGTCCAATGATATTGTGTGGTGTGTTATCAGGTACAACAGGGGAACCAGCTGGCAACACTTGCATGCTGAGATCGGGTGGGGAGCAAAACACTGATTTGCCCCAAAATGGGTTGTGTGTCTAAGCAGCGCCACATGGTGATCACAGGGCCAAACCAGTGTTCGTATCAAGGTCAACACACACATTTAGACACCTGTTGACGTTATGTCTAAAGACACCCATAGAGACAGAGACAAAGTAGTTCAGGTATATGCTTTACTGGATCAACTTCTCTTGGTGAGAGTATGCCAACCTTTGAGTCACACAGTACCTTTCCTTATGCATATAAAAAGTCAGAATTACAGACTGAACAAATGAAGAACCTGTATATGTTATAGGATCCCAAACCTCTATGATTTAAGAGAGGAGTTAAGACTCTTACAAACTCACCCATGCTCCAAAAATCATGGATATTGTAACTTAAGGCTCCCACCTTAACTTGTGCACCATGTAAGTGTAAAGATGTTTTAAAGTCTCACATATTGTGCTCACTTAAAACTTAAGCTCCATGCACCCACTCTTTGCCTTCACCTTTCAGCCCCAATCCTCTTCCTCTGCAGATTGGGGGCAACACTGAAGCTAGGGACAGTAAGCTCCTCCCCACTCCAAAATTATGGACTTGAACCCTGTCTCCGCTACAGTCACAATTTCTCCTTGATTTATAGCTGCCTTCTCAGGCAGCAGTTGAAGTGCATCTGATTACTAGATAGGTGATTAAGGGCAGACACATATTTGTCCTAGTATATCATGCACTAGAACACTATACTGTATTGGAAAGGGATTTGACTATCCATGGACTGTGGCTCTTGCTTATTGATTGATGGCTATGTGTTTTCCCCTCAGGGACAGCTCTCATAGGTAGATCAAACTACCTGAAGTACATAAAATAAGCTGTTCTGCCAGAAGAACCCATATCTCCATTTTCTCTCCCCCCAATGTATACCACCCACTGCAGCATCTGAAAACCCTCTCACCATACAAATGCTGCTCCCCATCCCTCACTGCCCCCAGTCTTATCCCTGTATACACATAATCCATCTCTCAGGCTTCACCCTCCATACACCTCTCCCAGCACTGGTCTGCCCTTTAACAATACGTACACTTTCTCCAACATCTGCCTGCCCCACAGCCTCATCTGTGTATACACATCATTCAGTGTCAGGGCTTGACCGTGAACCATTGGCCCTGGGAATTTTGGCTGCTTTTCCCCTGCACCCCCATTTGACCTGTCCAGGTGTGGAAGGTCTCTTGTGTTCTTGTTCCTTTTCCCTCTGACATTGGGCATTTTTACACACACCTTAAAGTGCTGATCTTTCTATCGTCTGGGTTTACAAGTCCACAAGTAAGTTCTAGATGCATTCTCCATACCCACCCACACACTGATTTCTTGAGGCAGTTCCTGGATGCATTCTTCATACAAACATTGCCCTGAGGCAGCCTAAAGTAGCCACAGCTGTAGACATGAGGGGCTGCCATGGAAACCAAGTGACCACAGTTGCCTGGAGCAAAGCAGTTTGCCAGGAGAAATGTTTACACACAAAGGTTCTGGGAGAAGTTCTATGCAGAAATTTAAAGAGCCAGATGTTTATGATCTGGGTGAGTTATTTAGACACACACGAAGTTTAGGATGTAACAGCAAACATGCTTAAGCAATACGTACGTTAAAACATCCATGTTTGGGGCTACACCTGCTGGCTTCCTGAATGGTCCCAACCCTCCTTATAAGGAGGACTGGGATTTACAGGAAGGGGGGAGGGTAGAGCATCTGTTTTTAACTTCTTGCAGTTTGTGCCTTGTGATTCTTCTGCGCGTGTCCCTCTGGTTGAATATTTCCTTATTCTTAGTTTGTGTTTGCTCTTCCCTGTCTAGCTTGTCCTTCTGTCCCCTTTCTGTGCCTTGATGCACTCCCCCTTTCTCGTGGTTTTCCCCATTCCCCCTTGCTGTCTCTCTTTAGTTCATATAGCCCTGTTTCTCTGTAGTTTGGAGTTCTTAGTGTATGTGTGAGTGTTACTGCCCTTCCTGATAACACACCTGTTTCCCTTCAGCTTTGAGCCTGGGTTCCTTCTAGTTATAGCTTAGCTCCTTGTCGCCTCCCCTTGTTTTCCTCCATAGCTTCCCAGTTTCTCCATAGTTCCTTCCTGAGTGCTTGGTTCCCTTTCATGTGTCTTTCTGAGGGCTTTGTCCCCCTTTATATTTTCCCTGTCTTTTTGTAGTTTGACTGAATGTTGTTCTCCCCCTTACAGCTTCCCTACCTCCTGGAGTTGACCTGGTTCCCCTGCCCCTCTGGTTTTCACGGTTGCTGCGTATGTGTTTCATGCTTGCGCGCGCTCTCTCTCTCTCTCTCAATTTTCCTTTCATCTGCTGCAGTTTCGCTACCCCAGAGGGGATTCTTTCCCTTTCTCGATATTGAGTTGGTATCCCTATGATTATCTACGGCTGTTGTCTTTGAGTCTGGCCGATACTAGATACTCAGGGACCATTTAATCTGTTTCCTTGGGGTCACTATCCTGGTTATTGTCTTTGTGGTGGAATGTGTGGCTGTGTGCATGTTCCGTCCTAAGTTCCTTTTCCTTCCCTGAGGGGGGGATGCACTACACTCCCCCACAGGCCCCCGAAACTCATTTCCCAGCCATGTTCCTTATAAACACACCCATATCACCTGGCTGCCTCCTTCCTATACAGACACTTCCCCCCACTGCCTTGCTTCCATCAGTCTTATCTCCTTGTGCACATCTCACATCAACCTTGTCCCTCCCCCTCCCAATACTCAGCTGTCCTGTTCTCCCCAAACAAAATGAGAGCATATGCGAATACCAGGGGGCCAGGAGACAACTTGAGTCCCCTGGCTCTCTGCTGTCCCCAACTAAAGTGGTGCCCCCAACCAGTAGAGGAAGAGAATTGGGGCTGAAAGACCAAGGCAAAATGTGGGTGCATTGAGCCTAAGTTCTAAGAGAGCACAACATGTGAGACTTCAAAACAGCTTTATGTTTACATGGTGCTCAAGTTAAGGTGGGAGCCTAAATTTACAATTTCCATGCATTTTGGAGCATGGGTGAATTTGTAAGTCTTAACTCCTCGCCTGAAACAGAAACTGCAATAATAGAAAATTCTCAGTAGAAAATTTTAAAGTGAAATAAAAACTTTATATTTAAATTTAAAAATAATTTACGCTTTCAAGAAAACACAATAAGAAAAGTACAAACGTCATATCAAGCTTTCACCCCTTATGTTGGTAACACCTCTTTCTATACATACGCTATATTTAGGTGAGCCACATGAGGCGTTAAGATATTTTGAGTAATGTTATCACACTTTGGGCAATATTAACACAAGATTCAGTGAATCATATGGCCAGTGGCCACCAGATGTTCACCTAGCCCCGGGGCAGGATGGGCAGCTGGTTGATATACGATGCATCTGCTGTAAAAGGCCAGTGATGCTTCGGTTAGTAATATTTCCCAAGTGGAATAACACTGACCAAAGTGTATTAACAGGCTGCCTCTCATGTGACTGGGCTTGTGCAGCCCTGTTGTGAGGCGGGGTCCGAGGACAGGGCTAAGAGAACCTGCTCCTCCCATCTGCCTAATAACTGATCAGTACAGAGGGAGGCCTCAGGAGCACACACGCTCCTCCCAACAGTGCAACAGCTGATTGGGGAGAGGGGGATCAGAACAAATCCTGCCTATATAAAAGCGGGCCTACAGTTTGGGTCCAGCAGCTACGTAGCTGGGTCGAAGCGAGTGGAACTTGGCAGGAAGTCTGTTCTCAGCCCCGGCTCCTCCCAGCATGGTGGGTTGTCAGACACTTAGCCATGACTGCCTGTAATAGGCAGTCATAGCTGACTATCATGGAAGGGAGGCAGAGTGATCCCAGGAGCATGGAGATGATGCTAGGCAGGCACACATCACTGCCCACCCTTCCTCCTTGACCAGGAGAGCCATGGGTACATTTGTTCCTGTGGTCAGAGCTTGCCCAGAAGGAGGAAGCCCTCCCCCAGGTGGGACAGACATCCAGGAGGACCGCCTTAATTGTCCAGCTGCCCACAATCTTGTTTCCCTGTACACATCCCAAATTCATCAATCATTTTTCTATCATATACAGCCCCCACAGTACTCAGCTATTCCATTTTTCCTAACCCAAGTGAAAGCAAACAGGGAAATCAAGGGTCAGGTTGCTGCCCCCTGCTCTCCCCAGCTTCAGTTGTAAGCAAGCACAATAGGTGAGACTGTACAATGTTTTTACTAGACATGTGCGGAAGGCACAACTTCTGTTTTTTTTTTAGTTTTAGTTTTTATTTACAAATATCCTTCATTGGGAGTGAGGGGTGTAAATGGCCCTATCCTTTGTGGTTTGGGTTTATTTTTATTTATTAAAAAATAATTTTAGAAAAACCACTGTGCATGCACTGAATAGTTGAGCAGCCATTTGCACATGCACAGTGACCTTTAATTAATAATTTTTTAAATTTTAAAAATAAAAAATAAAATTGATTATTAATTATTATGATTATTATTAACAAGCATTTATGTTTATTTATTTATTTATTTATTTAGATTTATACCTCGCCCCTCCTGAGCACAGCTTGGGGCAGCTTCCAACAATAAAATGCATTAAACAGTTTAAAACATATAAAAATACAATCTTAAAATATTAAAACAGTTCCCGGGATACAAAAATAAATCAAACAAACAATCATTAGGGCAGGGGAGATAAAAGATCCCCTAAACCCTCCCCCCCTCCCCAAAGGCCTAGGCAAACAGCCAGGTTTTACACTGTCATCGAAAAACCAAAAGGCTTGGGGCCAGGCGATCTTCCTCTGGTAGGGAGTTCCAGAGGGGACAGGGGACCTCAGGGGATACAGGGGACCTCCAAGAAGGCACCCCCAGCAGACTGAAGGGTCCACTTTGGGGCATGGAGGGCGAGGCAGTCCCTGAGGTATGAGGGGCTGAGACCGTGAAGGGCTTTATAAATCAATACCAACACCTTGAACCTGGCTCAGCACGCTATCGCCAGCCAGTGCAGAGCCTGGAGCACTGGTGTTATGTGCTCCCGGAGACCCGACCCCGAAAGGAGATGGGCCACCGCATTCTGCACTAGCTGCAGCCTCTTAACCAGGCACAGGGGAAGCCCCACATATAGCGTGTTGCAGTAGTCCAGCCTTGAGGTGACGAAGGCATGGATGAGGGAGGCCAGGTCCGAGCTGGACATGAATGGATGCAGCCTCCGCACTAGATGCAACTGATGAAAGTCAGGCTTTGCGACTGCCTCCACCTGCCGCTCCAGATGGAGGTCCGCATCCAGCACCACCCCAGACTCCGGACCTGTTGAGCTATGGGCAGGCGAACCTCCCTTGCTCTCCTCACCACCATCACGTCCGTCTTATCGGGGTTGAGCTTCAGTCTGCTCTGCCACATCCATTCCACCATTATATAGTGTTAGCAATGTACCTGGCACATCAAAAAGTAATGGAATAGACACAGTCCCTGCCCTAGGGCTTTCAACCTGAGAGATTGGGGTGCGGGGGTGGGGGGGAGACAAAGGAAGGGGAACAGAGGAAGAGACAAAAGGTGTAACATTAATGAAGATGTGAGATCCCAGGTGCAGGTGCTTGGCTTGGTTACATCAAGAATGATGGCTGGCTGGTCCATGTGGTGAGGATATGTAAGTAAATAAGTAAGTAATTTATTAATCGTTGTGAGACCAAGGTAATTGAAACAGCCATGAGTACAGGATATGAGTACACAGACTTCAGGTAACAGACTGTACTAGATGGAAGATATCAGCAGGAGTTAGGAGAGGGGATCGAGGAGTCATGGAGGGCAGAGTCAAAAAAGTGGGTCTTGAGGGGGGATTTGAAGGTACGAAGGGAGAGGGTGAGGTGGATGTGGGCAGGGAGGGAGTTCCAGGAATTAGGGACAGCTAGGGAGAAGGGACAAAGGCAGTTAGGGGAGCATGGGAGGGCAAGAGAGGGGGCAGAGGAGGAGCAGAGTTCACGGAATAGAGTACGGAGGGAAATGAGTACAGAGAGGTAGGAGGAAGGAAGGTTGTGGAGAGCTTTACTGGTGAAGACTAGGAGGTTGTGCAGGATTTGTTCAGGAAGGGGGAGCTTGTGAAGAGAGGAGAGGAGGGGCTGCATGGGGTCAAAGTGATGGGTGAGGTGGATCACCCTGGCAACAGAGTTTTGGATGGAGATAAGGGGAGAAATTGAGAGCAGGGGAGACCAGTGAGGAGGAAGTTACAGTAATCAAGGCGAGATATGACTAGGGTGTGAACAAGGGTTTTGGTAGAGGAGACAGAGAGAAAAGGGCAAATTTTAGCAATGTTATGGAGGGAGAAGAGACAGGATTTGGCAACAGAGTCAATGTAGGGTTTAAAAGAAAGGGGTGAGTCAAAGATGAAACCTAAGCTACAGGCTTGGTGAATGGGACTGATGGTGACCCTGTTGATAAGGATAGATAGGGAGGAAGAATGAGTGGGGAAGATAAGGTCAGTTTTAGCCATGTTGAGTTTGAGTTGATGTTGAGACATCCAGGAGGAGATAACAGAGAGACAACTGGTGAGGCAAGCTTGAACAGATGGAGAGAGAGAGGAAGTAGTGAGATAGAGTTGAGTGTCATCAGCAGAGAGGTGATATAGGAAGACATGGGAGTCAACGAGTTTGCCTAGGGACAGGGTGTAGATAGAGAAAAGGAGATGGCCAAGGACAGAGCCTTTGGGAACACCAACCAAGAGTGGAAGGGAGGAGGAGCTTGAGTTGGCAAGAGACAAATTGAAAGAGCAATCAGAAAGGTAGGAGGAGACTCGGTTGAAGACAGAGTCATGGAAGCCATGGGAGTAAAGTGAGTCCAGCAAAAGAGAGTGGTCAACAATATCAAAGACAGCAGAGAGGTCAAGGAGGACAAGAATGGAGTAGAGGCAATTAGACTTAGCCACAAGAAGATTGTTGGTGATCTTAGTGAGAGCAGTTTCAGTAGAGTGAAAGGGGTGGAAGCCAGATTGGAGGGGGTCAAGGGAGGAGTTCACAGAGCAGACGTCAAGGCAGCAGGAGTAGACAACACGTTCAAGAAGCTTGGAAGCAAAAGGAAGGAGTGAGACAGAACAGTATCTAGAAGGGTCAGAGGGTTCAAGAGTGGACTTTTGGGGGATAGGAGAGACAGTGGCATGCTTGAAGGTGGAGGGGAAGGAGTCAGTAGAGAAGGAGAGGTTGATGATGTGCAGCAGGGAAGGGGTGACAGTGGAAGCAATGGAGGTCAGGAGGTGGGAGGGGATGTGGTCAAGGGGTCAAGTGGAAGGGTTGGAGGAGGAAAGCATAGAGGAGACCTCCTCAAGGGAGGTGGGAGTGAAGGAGGACAGGAGAGAAGGAAGGGGGAGGAGGGAGAGGGGAAGGAGAAGGAAGAGGAGTGGGAAGCGATGTCGAGGTGGATCTTTTCTAACTTGGAGGTGAAGAAGGAAGCAAGACCCTGAGCAGAAAGGGAAGTGAGGAGGAGGACAGGGGGGCTGGAGGAGGGAGTCAAAGGTGGCAAACAGGTGGCGAAGGTCCCGAGAACAAGACTCAGTGTAGGAGGGATAGTAATGCTGTCTAATGAGGGAGATAGCAGAAGTAAGGGAAGAGAGAGGCAATTTGAAGTGAAGGAAGTCGGCATGAGAGTGGGATTTGCACTAGAGGCATTCAGCAGCACAGGTGTAGGAGTGGAGGTGACTGATACTGGGGGTGAACCAAGGACAGGGGTTTGGGGAGCAGTCAGGGTGGGAGGAGAGGGAGGCAAGGGAGTCAAGGGTGGAGGAGAGAGAATCATTGAAAGTCAAGATGGCAGAGTCAGGGAAGGAGAAGACAGAGGGATGGAGAAGACAGAGGAGGAGAAGACAGAGGGATGAAGGTGGGAGACATAGGAGGAGAGGTCCAGGGGGTTAATGGCCCGCAGGGCACGGAATGGGTGTGGAGACAGGGAATGAGGAGGGTCCCCCCTAAGTCCTTGCCTCATTGAAAGAGGCAAGGAAGTGGTCAGAGATGGGATGTGGATTGAAGAAGAGATGAGAAACAGAGCAGTTCCTAGAGAAGATGAGGTCAAGAGAATGGCCATTAGCATGGGTGGGGGAGTTGTTCCAAAGGTGGAGGTTGAAGGAGGAGGCTAGTGAGCGGAAGCAAGAGATGAAGGGCTGGGAAGGGACATCAACGTGAATGTTGAAGTCACCAAGGATGAGAGTGGGGATATCATTGGAGAGGAAGAAAATGAGCCAGGACTTGAATTCAGAGAGAAAGGAAGAGAGGGAGCCAGGGGGGCGATAGATGACAGATACAGAGATGGAGGGTGGAGTAGAGGCACACAGAGTGAGCCTCAAAGGAAGGGAAGGAGAGGGGGGGGGAGAAAGTGGTTGGAATTGACAGGAATTAGTGAGGAGGCTCACATCACCACCTTGACCTTTGGGGCAGGGCTGGTGAGAAAAGGAGAGACCCCCCAAAGGAGAAGGTAGCAGAGGTGACAGAGTCGCAGGGGGGGGGGACCCAAGTTTCAGTAAAGGCAAGGAGCTGGAGGGAGTGAGAGAGGAAGAGATCATGGATGTAGGGCAGTTATTGGAAGAGGAGTGACAGTTCCAAAGGGAGCAGAAGAATAAGAGCTGATCGGGGGAAGGCAGGAAATGGGGATAAGATTGTGAGAAGGGGTGGGGTGGGGCAGGCAAGAGAAGGGGATGGTGGGGGAGGAGCAGGGGGGGAAGGAAGCCAAGGGGGAGGAGGAAGTTTGAAGAGGTTGGAGAGAAATGATGGGCTGGGGTGGTGAGGAAGGAGCATGGGGGAAAGAAGTAGATGGAGGAAGAGGTGGGGGGGAAGGGGGCAAGGAGAGAGAGGGAAGGCGAGAGATTCGGACAGGCATGATGGTGGGGAGAATAGGAGGGAGAGCAACCCAGGGGGTGGGTAGTGGAGGAGAGACAGAGGAGAACGAGGTGGAGAGTTGTGGACCTACTGGGCACTGAGGAGCCACCAGGGGGCCATCAAATGGTCAAAGTACCCTTAGCTGGTGTTGCTGGAGTATCGTGTTCAAGAGTGATTTTATGGCATGCACCTTCTGGCCCTCTGGTTGGTGGAACTCGGGTGGCAGAAAGGCCAAGCCCCAGGAAGTCTGCAGCATCCTCAAGTAATGACAGCCAAGGCAGCTGGGAGAGTATGCAGATGATCTGCAACCTCACCATCCGGAACCCTTTTGGAAAGGACATGCATGTGCAGAATGGCTCAGTGGATGTTTTTCACTTGTGCAAGTTTTATTTATTTATTTATTTATTTATTTATTTTTTAAACAAAAATGGATGAAAACAAAAGATAATTGTGTGCTTACTCTTCTGTTTTTGTATTTTAATTATGTAAATGAATGGGACTTCATTCATTTTAGTAATTAAAACAAAATGATTTGTGCATCTCTATTTTTTACTGCTTACATGGCACAGAAGTTAAGGTGGGGACCTTAACTTTCAATTTCCATGCTTTTTGGAGCATGGTTGAATTGTAAGAGCGTTAACTCCTCTCTTAAACTGTAGGTTTTTTATCCTATAATTTCCACAGTTTTTGATAGGAGGATACACTAAATTTCTCCCTCCTAGAACACTACATCTCCCAGCTTCCCCTGCTCTAACTGCTAGACTCCACTTCCCTTCCAGACTACCTAAGAGGCCTGCCTTCCATACCTCCTGCTCTAACCCCCTAGACCCCATTCCCATTTCAGAGAATGTAGGAATCGTGACTCCGAGCACCTCTGTTATAACCGAGTAGTCCCACTCCAAGAGAACCCAGAGCCCAAGTCCTGGCTCACAGTGTCCCCCTGCTCTAATTCTCTATCTCCCTCTCAGAGAACTCAGGACTCCTGGCTCCCAACCTGACCTCAACACTAACCTAAGGTCCCCATAGCCCAGCTGAGGAGTCCAGATTTACACCTTCTTGCTCTATAATGTGAGACTGTACACTGTCTTTACTGTTTACATAATGTCAAGAGAGATGTAGAGTAGACAATAGAAGAGGGGGGTAGAGGGGCACATACTTAAAACATATGTTATGTTTCTTGTATGTCTATGTGCCCCTCTACCCCCTCTTCTATTGTCTATGAGAACGTAAAGGGATACGTACATAAAGCATAAGTATGCATGTATGTCTTTGTCATTGGTACCATTTTCTCACTGCTCCCTCCTGTTAAAAAACCCTACATGTGCATTTTAGTACTCATGGACATTCCCCTCCACCTCTCTCAGGCTGCTTTTAGACAAATAAGGTGCGCTTGTACAATGGGCTCATGCAATTTAAAAAAATCCTGCAGACAAGGATTAGATGAGGCATTTAGTGTGTTAAAGCCAGTTGCACTTTATTTTAAAATTGTGAAGTAAATACCTCGATGTCGGGGTATTTAGTTCATGGTTTTAAAAGAACGTGTGACTGACTTCAACACACGAAATATCTCATCTAATCCCTGCCTGTGGGATTTTTAAAAGTTGCATGAATCCGCTGCACTCATCTAAAAGCGGCCTCAGTTTTCAGGACAATTATCCCAGGAATCCTGGCTTCCAGCTCCCCCTTCCCCGTACTCTAACCCACTTGCCACGACTCCCTTCCCATTGAACCCAGGATTCCTCACTCCCAGCCCCCTCACTAGCCCCACTCACTCCCAGCCCACTCACCAGCCCCATTCACTAGCCCCTACTCCACTCCCATTGAATTGAGTAAAGCCTACTCCCATACCATTGAACTGATGAGTCCTGGTTCCCAGTCCCCCTGCTCTAACCCAACAGTCCCCACTCCCTTCCCATTGATCCCAGGAGTCTTGGCTCCCAAATCCCCTGTTCTAAACCACTATCCCCTACTCCCTTCTCAGAGAACCCAGGACTCATGGCCCCCAACCCTCCTCCCCCCTCTACTCTTACCAATTAGCTATTCCTTTCCACTCATACAACTCATAACTTTTGGAAGGGACTATCTGGGAATTTTCAGAACTTTTAAAAACCACTCTTCCCCCACCCCCATCAACCCATTCCTAAACTTCACAGGGATATGGGCTCAAGCCACATAAAGCAGCAAACATCCTTGTAGTACTCCTCAACAAAGTGACCATTCTGTGCATGCATGACATAACTTTGCAATTTTATTCTCTCCATTGGATGAAATGGAAACTACAAAATGTCCAGCTTAAAACAGATTTTAAAAATCCACACTCAGAAGATTGACCATAATGCACACTTTATTTTCTGCCACATCTAGACCTCTGTAATTTTCTTATTTTCCAACTAATTCACGTGGAATTTGGATAGCCTCTCCCCCTTACCCAAGTGATCCTTCCTACCAAATTTCACAGTTATAGGATAAAGTATCTCAATTTTATAATGAGCAGACTTTTTGTGATTTTAACACAGAGTGCAACTTGCCTTAACTTTAGAGCCGGTACCACCACTCTATAATATGAAAGCAATCGGCTGGATTAGAGTGATTTGGGAAAAAAGTCATTATCAGTTCAGACACTGATATAAAATGAGAGGAAATCAATAATCAAATGGTAAACAGGCTTTTCAAAGCCAGTTTCCCATGTGGTTGTCCTGGTAGGGGGTTCCCCCACTACCCCTGCCAGGGAAACCCTTCAAGAAAAGTCCTGCAAACCCCTTTGCAAACCCCTGTGTGTGGGGAAAGAGCAGGGATCTGTACTGTCTCCCCTCAATGCAGGCCAGGCTTTGCAAGCCACTGAGAGTGAATGAGCTGAGAAACTAAAAAAAACCCACTGAGATCAAGTTTCAGCCCTAGTTTCTACAGAGGGGCATTTACTACATTATATGAAGTAAGTCCCATACTACGGTTTGTCTATGGAGATCCATTGTATTTTGAAACTTTTTTTTTTTACTGATGGGTGTTGACAATGTCTGTGGTAGAGATGTTTGGGCAGGTTTTAACCTGCTGCTTTGGCAGGATCTTGTTCCTGTTGGCATATTGGTGTCCTGGGTTGTGGGAAATTTGGTTCATATAATCAGTTCAGAGATGCTGGAGCATGAGGATTGGGGAGGGTGGAGTTTGAAAACCAAAAGAGATTCAAGGAAGATTTCTCTCAGGGTCTAGTGTCCATCAACAATGGGTTGTAGTTGTTTAAGGATTTCTTGTATAGGTTTCAGAATTCTAGTGTGTGGTGGTAGGTGACAACTAGTGGTGTCCTGTTGGAGGGTTTGTTTTGTTTGTTTGTTTAAATGTATATACCATTCATTCCCAATTCCTTCTTCCTGTACTGTAACACATTCTCTTGAGACATTCCAAGGGCATTCATTAGAGAGGTAGTTAGTAGGGATGGGCGAACACGGTTTGGAAGTTCGGAATTCGGAGCGAACTCGACCGAACCGAATTCAATTTTCGAACCGAACCGAATTTCCGAACTCGGTTCTGTTTGCCAATCCCTAGTAGACATAATTATGTAACAGGTCCATTGTACAGAAGGATCTCATACAGCTGGGCGACTGGGCTGATGAAATGCAATGTAGGTAAGTACTAAATAATGTACATTGGAAAAAATATTCCTATCTATTCATATTTAATGTTGAATTCTAATTAAGAAAAAAAGATCTTGCAGCCAGTGTTGATAGTTCAATGAGAACATCACCTCAATATGAAACAGTGGTTATAAAAAGCTAGCAGAAAGTGTGGAATTATTGGGAAATGGATAGAATATATTACAGAAAGTATCATAATGCCACTATATAAATCCATGTAACACTCACACCTTCAATACTGTATGCAATTCGGATCACCCCATCTCAGAAAGATAAAGTAAAATTGGAAGAGGTAAAGAGAAGGACAACAGAGATAAAAGATATTGATCAATTTCTATACAAGGAAAGGCTCTAAAGATGAAGGCTCTTCAATTTAGAAAAGAGGCAACCTGAGGGGAATACAGTAGAAGTTTATAAAATCATGTGGTGCAAAGTAAATAGAAGTTGGTGGTTATTTTTAGCTTGCCTCCTAATCAGGTACCTATATTTGCTACATTTCCCCCATTGGGTCCACGGCACTGGAAGCTTAAGTACCCACAGTTCATTTTATGCATGTCAAATATTCACCCCAGAGTTCTGAAATATGAAATTGCGGACCTACTGTTAGTAATTTGTAACCTGTCACTGAAATCTGTCACTGTACCCGAGGACTGGATGTAACCCTGATATTTAAAAAGGGATCCAGAGGTGATCCTGGAAATTACAGACCAGTAAGCTTGATGTCTGTGCCAGGCAAAATGGTAGAAACCATCATTAAGGACAGAATTACAGGGCATGTTGACAAACATGGCTTGATGGGGAAGAGTCAACACTGATTTAGTAAAGGTAAGCCATGCCTCACTAACCTGTTTGAATCTTTGATGGTGTAAATACGCATGTGGACAGGGAAGAACCAGTAGATATAGTGTACCTGGATTTCCAGAAAGCATTTGATAAGGTCCCTCATGAAAGATAGGGATGGGCTAACGCGGTTCGGAAGTTCAGAGTTCAAACCGAACTCGACCAGTTTGGTCGACCGAACCGAACTTCCGAACCGAACTTGATTTTCGAACCGAACTAAATTTCCGAACTCGGCTCTGTTCGCCCATCCCTATAAGATAATATTCCATTTAGTTCAATGGGGTTTGAATTTCCAAACTCTGTTCGGAAGATTGGAGTTCGGACCAAACTCAAATAGTTCGGTCGACCGAACCAAACTTCTGAACCGAACTCGATTTTCGAACCGAACCGAATTTCTGAACTCAGCTCTGTTCACCCATCCCGAATGAAAGACTCTTGAGAAAACTAAAAAGTCATGGGACAGGAAGTAGTGTCTTATTATGGATCGGTAACTCCTACCTCTCTAACTCCTATCCTCCTCCTACCTCTCTGACTGCTCCTTCAATTTGTCTCTTTCCAATTCCACCTCCTCCTCCCTCCCCCTCTCGGTAGGGGTTCCCCAAGGCTTTGTCCTGAGTCCTCTCCTCTTCTCTATCTACACCCTGTCCCTTGGAAAACTCATTGTCTCCCACGGCTTCCAATACCACCTCTACACTGATGATACTCAATTCTATCTCTCCACCCCTTCTCTTTCCCCTTCTGTCCAAGCTCGCCTTATCAACTGTCTCTCTGAGATCTCCGCCTGGATGTCCCAACGTCAGCTCAAGCTCAACATTGCTAAGATTGAACTCCTTATCTTTCCTCCCTTCCTCTCCTCCTCCTCTTCTCTGTCTATCCTCATTGATGGAGTCACGATCCGTCCTGTTCTCCAAGCCTGTAACCTGGGCTTCATCTTCAATACTCACCTTTCCTTTAAACCTTACATCGATGCCATTGCCAAGTCCTGACACTTTGCCCTCCATAACATTGCTCGGATTCGCCCCTTTCTCTCTGTCTCCTCAGCCAAAACCCTTGTTCACGCCATGGTCATCTCCCACCTTGACTACTGCAACCTCCTCCTTAATGGCCTCCCCTGCTCTCATCTGTCCCCCCTTATTTCCATCCAAAACTCCGCTGCTAGGGTCATCCACTCAGCCCTTTGCTTCCACCACGTGCAGCCTCTCCTCTCCTCGGTTCACTGGGTCCCCCCTCCCCCAACGCATCCTTTACAATCTCCTGGTACTTACCTACAAAACCCTCCGCAACCTTCCCCCACACCTCTCGGCCCTCATCTCCTTACACACTCCTGAACGCACTCTCCGTTCCTGCTCTGTTACCTCCCTCGCTCTCCCTCATCTCCTCTGCTCCCCTAACCACCTTCATCCCTTCTCCCTAGCTGCCCCCCATGCTTAGAACTCCCTCTCTGCCCACATCCGCCTCACCCCCTCCTTCTGATCCTTAAAATCCTTCCTTAAAATCCACCTCTTCCTCGCTGCCTTCCCCAATGCCGACTAGTACTCCCCTCTCAGCGTTTACTGTCCACCTAATTGAAACCAAGCCAAGCACGTGCACCTGAGACTCTGCATCCATTTGAATGTTTTTATCCCTTGTCTTTCCATATGTCCCCTATCCCTGTCTCCCCCCTCCTAGTCTATTAGATTGTAAGCCATAGGCAGGGACCGTGTCTTTCTCATTGCTATGTAAAGCACCAGGTACACTGCTGGTGCTATACAAATACTTATAATAATAATAATAATAATAATAATTAATAAAGGATAGAAAGCAAAGAGTAGAACTGAATGGTCAGTTTTCACAATGGAGAAATGTAAAAGTGGTGTGCCTCAGGGCTCCGTATTAATGCATTCATGAATCATTTGAAAAAGGATGATAAGAGTGAGGTGATCAAATTTGCAGATGACACCAAGTTATTCAAGGTAGTTAAAACACGAGCAGACTGTGAGGAACTGCAACAGTATCTTACAACTGTGTGCCTGGGCATTTAAATGGTAAATGAGATTTAATGTGGACAAGTGCAAAGTGATGCACGTAGGAAAAAATAATCCAAACCATGCGTACACAATGTTGTGTACTAAGCTATGAGTTACCACTCAGGAAAAGGATCTGGGGGTTGTTGTAGCCAATAAAATGAAATCCACAGCGCAGGGCGCAGCAGCAGTAAATAAAGCAAACAGAATGTTAGGAATTATTCGGAAGGGGATAGAGAATAAAACTGAGGAGATCGTAATACCTCTATACAAAAATGATCAAGGTTATGGAAGGGCTCCCATATGAGGAGAGACTTGGTAGGTTGGTAGTGGTCTATTTTATAGAAGTCTATAAAATCATGAGTGGTGTGGAACTAATAAACAAGGAGCAGTTATTTACCCTCTCAGCTAGTACTAGAACTAGGGGACACTCCATGAAACTCATGGGTGGCAAGTTTAAAACAAATAAAAGAAAATATTTTTTCACTCAGCGTATAATTTGGTTGTAAAATCTACTGTCAGAGGTTGGGTATTTTCAGATGTTATGAGATCACAGTCAACCACTGGGAATCCCATGGCGTGATCATGATCCCAGAACGTCTGTTGGGGGGAACGGAAGTTCCCCCCCAGATGTTCACCCCCATAAATCATGGGGGGGAATCACATTCACCACGCAAATGGGGTCAGTTCCGCTGGGACCGCCATTTGCGTGGTGAATAAGATTACCCCCGTGATGAAGGGGACCGTATCGTCTGTCCCCAGACCACTGTTCAGAAACGGCGGCAGAATTCCAGGCTGTGATCAATGCGGGGGGGGGCGCCCGCCCATCTCCTGGAGGGTGGCCGGCGCGGGCAGCATGGGGGGGCGGGGCTGTGGAGCAGCACATTGTGCTGTGCAGCCCCGCCCCCCCAGATTCCCGGCTGGGATTGGCCACCGCGTCTGTTCGCTGTTATGCGGTGGCCCCGGCGGGGAATCAAAGGGGTGATTCCGTGTCAGGGCGAATAGACCCTGGCACGTCTTAAAATACCCGCTGTGGTAAGGGCCAGTACTATACTTGAGTTTAAAAGAGGTTTGGACAAGTTTTTGGAAGATAGGTCCATTAGCAGCTATTAGCCAGACAGGATCAGGGAACATGACAGGAGCTGGGGGAAAACAACAGGGAATGGATTACCCATTGTGACCTGTTGGGTGCTTCTCGCAAGCCACCATGATTGGCCACTGTCGGAGACAGGATGCTGGACTAGATGGACTATTGGACTGACCCAGTCTGGCACTTCTTATGTTCCTAAATCATCTCAATGAAAAGGAAAAACCTACCTCATACTGACTGAGACTTTAGACAGTGAAGTCTATCATCACTGGCATTATCACAACACTATAATTCTATGAGATAAAAGGTAGATTTAGACTAGTTTACATTATAATAATTATGCCTGAAATGGGTTGTGGGATTATTATTCATTGGTGGTATTCACATTTTTAGTTCAGGTAACCAGAATAATGTCCCTAATAATATCCACTAATATAACTAGTATTCACATATCTGATTTTTCAGATAGTCAGTTCTGATTTGTTCAGACTTAGGGTTTTTCAGTTCTGTTATTTCAGTTTTTTGGTCACGTCAGCCTTTTGGTAGTATCATTTTCAGTAAATGTGCATGTGCAATGCAGCAAATATTGCCAAAATGACGTATCCCAAATACCAAAATAACAACCAAACCCCTAAAACTGAATAATTAAATCTGATATCCAATGCAGCAGAAATAGTTATCGATTAATACTGAGCTCTCCATTTGGTCTGGAAAGTGTAGATTCCAATAGGCTTATCTCTTTTGGGTACCCATTTCAGCTCTAGAAATAAAGTTGGGTGTGCTATCAACTATTATGAAATTTAGCATATTGGATATATGAATGTCCCCAAAGAATTATTTCTGGGTACAAGTGTGGACTTTTGTCATGCCATTCATCAGCATTGATACTGATTTACCTATGTCTTTGGGTGTATTAAAATTCATGCTCTTGCCAGCTGACATAGAAGTTGATATGAAAAGATGGGTGGTTATTGTATTAGCAGTGGCATGAAATATTATATGGAGTAACTATTCAGGTAGGCAGCCAAATGTGGTCTAACCTTTGTGCATTCAATCTTCAGGCAGAGAAAGGGGAATAACATCTGCCTCAGTGGTTTCCATGATGAATGGTCACACCTAAAATGATACTCTGTGACATTAAGCAATTTAACATGACACACCAGACTAAGAGGATTATATTCGCACTTTGATCCAGGTAAGTTCTTTAAACTATGACTGATGGTCTTGCACTCCACCCATAGCTCTACAGATGCACATAAAAATCTGAGGCAAGACAGTTAAGAAAATCCCATACAAAAATCTCCAGTACTATTACAAAGACTAGAAGTAGCCAATGTTCACCATCCCAAGAGCCACATACCAAAATCTTCACATGACCAAGAGCCTCAACACAAACAGACACCTGGGATGGGAATACAGGGATTGGATTTATACAGTTTGTCCAATTTTGGACAAAATTGGACAATTCATATTGATCTGATCTTACCAGGAAATATGGTCTCCCACCATATCCCTTGGCGAGGACCTATAAAGCACCATTCCAAGAAACTTTCATCTTGTTCCAAACCCATTCTGCCCCCAGATCTGCTTCCCCTGGACCCCTACCCACTGGCATCTCCTCCGGATTTCTGCCCCTGCCCACCTGCCCCAGCACCTACTGTAGCAGCTCTGCTGAGGCAGGTGGGCATTCAAGCAGGATAGCAGTCTGAGAGTGGAGGGCACCGTGCTAGATCTCAGGGGAGGCACAGCTGTGGGTAGAGGAGGCTCAGAGGTTTGGGAGGGGGATAGTTGCTTACTTACCTTTTTCCTAGACCCTATCTGGACCGATGAGCCATGACACCTAGCATGGCCTTCTCATGACCATGCCAGGTAGAAATTGAAACTAACACAGAGAATATCAGTTGTCAATATGTAAAATGGCCATCATGGCTGTTCTGCACATGCAAAACCATTTTCCAAAATGGTGCCGGCAGCATCTGCATTTTGGAAAATTGCAGCTGTCAAATGCTCAGCTGGCAGCTAGGCATGTGCAGACTGACTGCAATTTTCCAAAATGCAGATGCTGCTGATACCATTTTGGAAAATGGTTGTGCATGTGCAAAACAGCCATGATGGCTCAGATGTTGCTGGCTGCTCTTGAACTGCTCAAGAGCCACATGTGGATCCTGAGCCAAATTTTGGCCATCTATTGAACAAAAGTTTACAGAAACATAGCAGTGTTCTTGAAATTAGGACTAAAGAGACAGCAATATTTGTTGTTCAGCCATTGACTATCAACATTTTGGCATTCCTGCTGCCCATCCAATGGCATTTGCCATCAGTGTGCAACAATTTCTGACATTTTAAGACAGTTCTGGCTTTTGCACCAGTTTCCTTCTTGGCTTTCTGACACTTTCCAGCAATATTCTGACACTTTTGACACTTTCCAACAAACATTGGAACAAGTGTCAGGCTTGACAGGGGATGCCATGTCAGGAATGTCACAGATGAGTGATTTCAAATGGAATTGTCAAAATCTGCAACATGTGGTTTCAGGCCAAGTTTTAAGCAGTTTGGCCTAAACCTGTACTACTTCCGTTGCCCATGCCTCAGTTATAGTAGGGTACCACATCCAAGTCTCTTCAGTAAGGGTGTGCACCAGGGCCCCATGTCGTTTTTCATTTATTGTTATTGTTTTCGTTATTAAAATGTATCATTTTTGTTTTTGTTAATAACAAAATGTCATTTTTCATTATTGTTGTCGTTATGGGTATCGGTACAGATTTCAAATAAATATTTGATTTTTGGTAACATTATCAATTTTGTGTGCCAATGAATAATTATTGTCAGAAGTTAAACTCCTTCCCCTTCTCATTGTGATACAGAAAGCACTGCACACAATAATATATACTGTACACAATATGTAGTTTTATTTATATAATGTATACAGAATCTAAGCTAAACCTAACCTATGTATAATACAAAATGTTCCTGTCCTATAATCCTAATATATATAATAAAACAGTCTAGTATCTCTCACTCTCTCCTCCCCCCCTTTCAGTTGGGGTTCCCCAAGGCTCTGTCCTTGGCCCTCTCCTCTTCTCTATCTACACCCTTTCCCTTGACAAACTCATTGCCTCCCACGGCTTACAATATAGGGTGATTTCAGACGTTACGGGCTGGCGGTTCACCACAGTGGATCCCCGGGGGGGTGAAGACATCAACCACCCCCTGGGGCCAAAAAAATTCCCGAACAGATGTGACGGGGCCTGGACCATGGAGGGGAATGAAGCTGCCAGATCACAGACCAGGGCAGCGCAACAGACGTTACGCCAATCCCCTGCCGTGGCAAGCACACCCAGAATCCCCCGGGCAGGGGCGGGACACAGACATGGCCGCTGGAGGGCAAAAGAAGCCAAAAGGCACCAAAGGGAATGCCCACACCAGGGAAACAGGAAGGGAGGGGGGAGAGGGAGATGGAGAACAAGCGCACAGGTCCCACACACAGCAAGCACACACACACATGCACACAGGCATGGAGGATAGCACAGACAGGGAAGGGGGGGGACAAAGGCGACTGGACACCAGGGAAGGCAGGCTGGGCTCTGCAGGGGGGGAGGTGCAATGTGGGATTGGTAAGAGGGGAGGAAGGGGCACAGGGGGAGGGCAGGGCACCGGCACCAGGTACAGCACCCCCCCCAGCAGAACGGTCCCCACGGGCACCCCCCCACAGCCAACACACAGTCCAGGAAAGGGGGGGCCCTGCAGCTCGGGTGAATGCCACAGCGGGCGGCCAGATGTCACAGGGACCCGGCCGGGAAGGGCCCAGGAGGCACATGCAGTCCAGGCATCCCAACGAAGGGCAAAGGAATGGCAGTCAGGAGAGGCAATCCAGCACAGCAGGTCCAAGGATGGGTGGCCCCATCAGGGAAGGGGTTCAGGGGGGGAAGTCCTTAGGTCCCAGGTCTCCGGGGCACACAAGCATCCCAGACAGGTGAAGAGCGGCCCAGAGGGGGCCCAGTGACACAGCCGGAGCAGCAGCACACAGGGAAGTTGGCCTCGTGGCAGCAAGGCAGGAACAGCAGGGTGGTGGAAGGCACCGGGGTCCGGCCCACGGGTAGGTCCCGATGCCCACACGGTCCAGGACATGAGGGGGCCAGGGAGGGGCCACAAGGACTCACAGGCAGCCATTGGAGGCAGCGAGGGGCCTGGGCCCCGGGTGCCCGGCCCGATGAACCAGGTGGGGCCAATGGATCATGCCCCGGCAGTGTCCCAGCTCGGACATGTGGTGGGCAATCAGGTAGTAAGCCTTGAAGGGGTCATGCACAGACATTCCCCGCTGGACATCCGGACGGGACCATACCCACCCCAGTGCTGACAGCTCCACTGCGGAAGGCTCCATTACACAGCAGGCTGTAGCAGGGGGCCAATGAAGATGCCCCAGGCCTAGAAGCCATTGATACACGGCCACACGGGTGCGCTGGTACCCACGCACCCTGTGAATGCTGCCAAAGTAGGACACGGCCAAGGCGGGGCCCCCCTCTGCAAGGCACTGCAAGAAGGCTGCCAGGCTGCACACCCACAGCGCACTCACGGTCTCTGCCCCGGACCAGGGCACATGCGAACACCTATTCATGGGCACGCGCCCTTCAGGGAACCGGACCAGCCCCAGGGTCTCGTCATGGAGCCGGCAGTCTTGGGCGCTCTCTGCGTGGCCCAGGTAGCGGAGCCCAGAGCTCAGGCTGGCGAAGGCGGCCGAGCAGCTGTCCGGCTGGCCCAGGAGCAGCTGCATGGCAGGGCTACACCACAGGTCACAGAGAGACATGGTCTCGGTGTAGCTCCAGATACGGGGGGCCCCATGGGGCACGTGAAGCGAGAGCCCCATGGATGGACATGCAGCCATGGTCCAGGTGCCCGGGGAGAGTACCAAGGAGCTCATGGGGCCTCAGACACTTTCTGGGGCTGAGGGGCCTCCTGGGGGTCACAAGGACAGGGAAAGCAGCCACAGACTGAAACATTGTAGCACAACAGAGCGAGGTGTGGGGTGTGTACCCAGCACAGCTGCACAGCACCAGAGTTCTCACATACCTCCCAATCAGCACTCCAAGGCCAAGGTGCCACAAACACAAGGGGGGGTTTGCTTTTGGGACATCGCTTCCAGGTGCCCGAGGGGGGAGCACCCATGAAGGGGGGTGCCCACCACTCCGGCCCCCCCCTGGCCCCCCCATCTCCATCATACAAGACCATGAGCCACTGTATCATACACACCTTTAATACCACCCATGTGCACAGTGACACCCGCTCCCTATTAACAGTTAGTGCCCCACCACCACCACCACCACCACCACGCCCTACACTGCACTCCCCCTTCTACCCCTCCCCCCCATCCCCGGCAGGCCCCAAGCTCGCCCAGTCATGGCCATCGAGCTCAGAGAGCTCACCTCCCCCCCACTGTCATTGCTGCTGGAGGTGTCCCAGGGCACCTCCTGTTCCTGGTCAGGTGGCCCAGGTAGGGTGGCCAGGGGGGTGAGGCTCTGGACCCCCCTGGCGGCTGCAGCCCCCGGAGGCCTGCGGGCACAGGGAGGCAGATGCATGGCCCCGGGGGGTGTGGGGGAAGCTGGGGGGCCTGGGCAGGGTGCAGGGCTACAGAGGGGCCCCCCCATGGGCAGGGCCCCAATTCTTCTGCAATTTTTTCCCCAAAATTCTACGACCCCAAATTGAAAATTCTGCGACCCCAAATTGAAAATTCTGTGACCCCAAATTGAAAATTCTGCGACCCAATAAAGTAACAAAACAAGTCTAGCAAAATTGGTGATCCATTTCCTTGTACCAATGAATAAAAAAATCTGCTTATAATTTTTTCTGTGTATGGGTATTTCAAATATCAGGCAACCCCCCCAAACACATGGCACTGCAGAGGGCACAGCAGGCAACCCCCCCCAACACAAACGCGTGGCAGAGAGCACAGCAGGCAAGCCCCCCCCACAACACAAACACATGGCAGAGAGCACAGCAGGCAACCCCACAGGAGGCTAGCTCTGTTCTCCTTTCCCTCTCCCCAGCTCCGGGGGGAGCTCAGCCCAGGTCTGTGCTGCCCCCCTTCCATATGGCACCAGGCTCCCTGCCCTACTCTGCCTCTGGCATTCCTCCCCCCTCCCTTCTCCACAGCCCCCCAACCTTCCTATTCACAGCTCCCCCACCTCTCCTCTCAACCCTATAAAAGCCTACACTCCCCTTTACAGCGCCTCTGCCCTCCCACACCCGACACAGCCCAGACTCCCCCATCCCTCAGCCCAGGCTGCCTCCAGGACTCCTGCCTGAACTCCTGCCTGAACTCCAGCCCCCCACCAGCGCGCAGCGGGAAACCCAAACCCAGGAATCCCCCCACTTACCTTATGGCTTGAGCAGGCAGCGGCAGTGACCCAGGAACCATGGTGGCGGTGGTGGCGGCAGCTACTTCCATGCGCTCTTCCCCATTCAGCTCCTGGCCTCTTCCTGGTTCCTCCCAACAGGGTCTTTCAGGGCGACGCAGCTGGATGATGTCATCTGGCTGCGCTGCTCTGGGAGGCCCTGTTGGGAGGGGCCAGGAAAAGGCCAGGAGCTGAATGGGGACGAGCGCACTGGAGCAGCTGCTGCCGGCTAAGTAAATTAATTTTTTAAACCGGGGGGAGGCAAGCCCTGCAGGCTGGGGAGGAGAAGCCCTGAGAGTTGGTTTATTCCCCTCCCCCTGTGGAATCTCCTGTCCCGCATCTCCCCAGCGCAGGCTACAAATTCTGCGCTGGGGTAAGCGGGGCAGGAGATTCTGCGGGGGGAGGGGAATTCCGTGGGAAATCTGCGAATCGCAGACCCGCGTTTCCCTTGGGGCCCTGCCCATGAATTCCTGGGTGGGCACTGTGCCCGGGGGGCCACCAGCCATGACATAGGCACACATCATGCCGGCGTGCAGGAGCAGCGAGGTCCCAATGTTGTGAGACCTGTCCATCTTCAGTGAGTGCTCCCGCACCATGTCCTGGATGTCCTGCCTCAGGCCCCCGAGCAGCTCCTCCTGCCTTCTGTGTTCCCAGCGCTCCCGGCGCTGGTCCAGGTGCAGTTCGGCCTGGAGCCTCCTGTCCCATGCCTCCACCCACTCCAGGGACCGCTCGATGCCTGCCTCCATCCGGGCCATGGCCGTGAGCATCTTCTTGCCCTGTTCCTCCGAGGAGCGGACTATGTCCTCCACCTGCTCCTCCCTGTGCCTGTGGACCCGTGCGCGGTACTGCCTCATGCGCTCAGCTGGAAGCACGGGCCCTGGGGCAGCTGGCTGCTGGGGTTGCCCTGTGGGTACAGGGGGTTGTTCTTCAGCGAGCCGTGGGCCCCTGGGCCCGGTCCCGTACAGCGCAGGGGCTCTGCGGCCCTGCTCTGAGGGGACCCAGCCCCTCCACCCCCACAGACCCCTTCCATGCACCCCTCCTCACGGTGCCCAGTTACCCCTTCCGGGAACCCTCCCAGGCCCCACATACAGGGCCTGCTGCCTCACCTACTCCCTCGGCCTCCTGGGCAGGCTCCATGGGGGCTGATCCCTTTCCGTCCTGGGTGCTGTCCAGGGGAGGTCCGTGGCCTATGGGCAAAGTGTGTGTGGGGGTGTATCAGTATGGTGGGGTGCTGTCAGGTGCCCCGCACCAGGGCTCCCCCTCCCACCCATCATGGGGGCCCCGGGTCTCTGCCTGGGACTCCCCCGGCCCATGAACCCCCCCAAGTGCTCATGGGCCTGTGGGCACGAGGCCTCTCCTCCGTGGGGTGCGTACTCACCATCTGTGTCTGCCGTGGCGTCCTCCGAGTCCAGGCCCTCGGTGTGGGAGGGCTCCCCTAGGGAGCCCCGGCTGTGCATGGTTCGGGTCCCAGTCTCTGAGTTTCCCTGGACGGCCTGGCCCGTGTCAGTGTCCAGGCTGCTGTCTGGGGGGGGGCTGTAGGAGACAGAGCACCCGAGCCGCTCGTCCTCTGGGTCCGGGGCCCTGGGGCCGGTGTCCTCTGGGGGGGTGGCAAGGGGAGGGGGTACCTCCACACGTTCCCTGCCCTGCTCCACAGCGCTTCCAATGAGCCATGGGGCCACTATGGACCTGCCTCCCCAATGGACTCCCCTGCTGCTGCTCATGAGGATTAGTAAGAGGTGACAGGAGGAAAAATGGCAAGTCCTGGGGACCTGCTGACACTGAGAATTCAGATGATGGGAAAGTTGGGAAACAGCAAGCAGCAGTAACAGGTGTAGTGGGAGTTTCCTGGGACCCACTGATTCCTCTGCTCCTGGCAGTCATTCCTTTGTTCCAGTTTAGTCATCGTTCATCCTGTTCTTTTCTTCTGGTTTAGCCAAAGGTTGCTTCGGTCTGGTCATCTCTTTGGTCTTGTTTGATCATTGTCCCTGCCCTGTTGTAACTACTTGTCTATAATTCAGGGAAAGCAGGCAGGAATGAACAAGCTAGAAACACTCTGAATCCAAACAAAAATAAGCCAACCCTGAACTGAATGCATAATCTATACCCCACCTGAACTGAACACCCACAAACCAAACCAACCACAGACCAAACCAACCCTGGGCCAAAAAGGATGTGAACCTAACTGCTCCAAAGCAGACATTCAATTAGTCTTGCAGTAAAGAGAATAATAAGAAGGCTTATCTTCTTCCTCTCCGATGACATCCCCACTCTCATTCTTGGTGATTTCAACATTCACGTCGACACACCTTCCATCCCCTCTATCTCCCGCTTTCTCTCTCTGACCACCTCCTTCAATCTCCGACTCTGGAACGAATCTCCCACTCACACTGACGGCCACTCCCTCAACCTCATCTTCTCACGAAATTGTTCTCTTGCTGACCTCTCCTATGACCCCTGCCCTAATTCTGATCACTTCCTCGCCTCCTTCAGCCTCTCCCACCAACCTCCCTCCTCCTCTCCCTCTCTGCGCCCCTTCTGCAATATTCAGGCCTTTACCCCCTCGGAGTTTGCCTCCTCTCTTTCCCCCCTCCTCCCCCCTGTTTTCGCCTCCTCCTCCCCTGACTCTGATATCTCTGCTCTCAACACCTCTCTCTCCTTGACCCTTGACTCTATTTCCCCCCTCTCTTCACGTCCCATCCGGCCCCTAAACCCCCGCCCAGCTCACCCCTACCATCCGCTACCTTTGCTCCTGCACCTGGGCTGCCGAACGCCTCTGGCGCAAATCCTGCTCCCTCCCTGACTTCCTCCACTACAAATTCTCCCTCTCCTCCCTCTCCTCGGCTATCTCCCTAGCTAGACAATGCTAGTATGCCTCCAGGATCGAATCTTTCTCTCACGACCCTCGCCACCTCTTCTCTACTTTCAACTCCCTTCTTAAACCCCCCTGCCCTCCTCCACCCTCTTCCCTTGCTGCTCAGAATCTTGCATCATTCTTCACCTCAAAGATCGACAAGATCCATCAGGACATTGCCTCCCACCCACCTCCACCTCCCGCTCCCATCCCCCCCCCCTCCCCCTCCCTCCTCACATGCTTCCCCCCTGCCTCTCTCGAGGAAATCTCTGCTCTGCTCTCTTCATCCAATCCCTCCACC
>QEPC01012365.1:143007-163318 GCA_003113815.1 Sphenodon punctatus
GGGGGGGGGCCGAGTCACGCTCGGTCAACTGGCAGGGAGGCCTGGGACAGGGGTTCCCTGCGAGGGGGCCCAACCAGCACCCAACCCTACCCCCCCCACCCACTGTCCCCACAGACACGGAAAAGGGCCTGGGCGGACGAGCCCCCGGAGGACAACGGCTCTGCCCGGGAGGAGGCGGCGGAGGCGGAAGAGGAGGAGGAGGAGGACCCACTGTGGAGGCGACGGAGGAAGGCGTACCACCGAGGGGGCCAGTGGGGCCTCCAGGAGACCCAGGACTTCATCAGGATCTGGGGGACCCTGGAGTACCAGCTGGAGCTCACCTTCAACCAGCGCAATGAGCATGTCTACTAGGACATAATGCAGGCTATGGCGGTGGCGGGGCACCAGCGCACAGTATCCCAGTGCCACTCAAAGGCCAAGGAGCTGAAGAGGGGGTACAAGGCCATCCGGGACAACAATAGGCGGTCCGGACATGGGGCCAGGACGGTCCGGACACAGGGCCCTTCTACAATGCCCTGGACCTCATCCTCCATATGAAGGGGTCCATAGTCACCCCATGGCTTGTGAGCAGCGCAGTGGTCCAGGACAGGGAATGGGCCGAGGTACCCACTCCCCTCGCCGCCCGCCTGGTAGACACGAGCTCCGGGGCCCCAGACCCCAAGGAGGAGTGCCCCGGGACCTCCAGAAGCCCCCACGGCAGCAGCCCCCCCCCCGGCAGCAGCCCTGAGAGCACCCACATCCAGGCTGGCCAAGCGGAGTCTGAGGCCAGCACCCTCATCACCCTCAGCCAGTGGTCCATGGGGGAGCACTCCCATACCGAGGGGCCAGTCTCCGAGGGATCTGAGGCGGACATTGAGGGTAAGCGGCCTACCCGGAGAGGGGAGGGACCATGCCCAGGGAGGCAAGGGCCAGGGGGGGTGGAGGGGGCAGGGGCCGCCCCAGCCCGAGCCTCAGCCCCCACCAGCAAGGTGGGAGGGGGCCCACTCCTGGGGCCCCCAACCATGCATCCCAACACCCACAGCCCCCTCCATCACCTGCAGGACACGGAACACCCCGGGACGGGACCCAGGAGCCCAAACCGGCAGCTGCTGAGGAGCCCAGCCAGCAGGTGCAGGAACCAGGTGAGGAAGGTGTGGCGGTAGAGAGAGCACCCTAGGGTGCAGGGAGGGGGTCCCCAGGCTGTCGGGGTGGAAGGGAGGGGCCAGGTCAGGGGTGGGGAGGGCCCGGCAGAGACGTTCAGGGGCCCAAGGGGCCCCTGCCCCATCCTGGGCAGGGGCGGGGAACAGGTTCGGACTTACCCTCTCGGGCCCACAGGGCAACCCCAGCAGCCAGTGTCCCCAGGTCCCGTGGCCCAAGCGCAGCACATGCGGGAGTACCGGGCATGGGTCCGCAGGCGGAGGGAGGAACAGGCACAGGAGATCATCCAGAACACGGCGGAACAGGTGGAGAGGATGAACGAGGCCGTGGCCCACATGGAGGCTGCCATCGAGTGGTCCCTGGAGCGGGCCAAGGCGAGGGATCAGAGGCTCCAGGCCGAGGTGCACCTGGAGTGGAGGTGGGAGCGCCGGGAACACAGAAGGCAGGTAGAGGCGCTCGGGAGGCTGGAGCAGGCCATCACAGGCATGGTGCGGGAGCACTCTGCCAAAATGGACAGGTCCCACAATATTGGGACCTCCCTGCTCCTGCACGCCAGCACAATGTGCGCCTATGTGATGGCAGGTGCACCCCCGGGCACCCTGCCTGCCCAGGTCCCAGTGCCAGGACCCTCAGTGGCCCCGCCCCCCACCCGGGTGCCCCAGACACCCCCATGTGCTCAGGGGCCATGCATCCGCCTCCCGGTGCCCCTGGCGGTCTGGAGGGTGCATCCTCCCCGGCGGCCGCCCCGGGCCCCAGCCTCCCTCTCCCCCCCACTGCCTGCCCCCCTCCCGGACCAGGAGGTGGCACAGGACCATGCAGGGAACATGGACAGCGGGGGGGAGGAGAGCGCGCAGAACTGCATGGGCCCCTTCGGGCGCTCACGGGGATGACCGAGGAAGCGAGGGGGTTTGGGGGGAAGGGGTGGGAGGGGGAGGGCGATGTGATGGGGGCCACTGTAGGGGAAAGGGCAATGGAGGGGTGTAGGGACAGGGTGAATGTGTGCACTTGGGGTAAATAAAGGTTGCTTGCACTAGTGTGACTGCCACTCCCGTTTGTGGGGGACAGGGGTGCAGGCCCACCAGTGCAAGGGCATGGCCACATAACCGCAGGGGGTGCCCCAGGGGGGGATTCCCTCACAACGGGGCCCCCTGGGCGATATGCCTAGCCAGGGTATCCCGGATCCGCTTGGCGTAACGGTACTCCCTGGGGTACAGGGGCACGGGACCAGGGAGCTTGTGGGGCTCAGGGTAGTCCAGGGCTGTCCCCTCTGTCTCACAGATATTGTGGATCATGCAGCATGCACCAATCACCAGGGCCGAGGTCGAGACGGTGTAATCAAGGCGCCCAGCTACACTCCTCCAGCGCTGCTTGAGGGCCCCGAAGACACGCTCCACCATGGTCCAGCTGTAACACAGGAGGGTATTGTATAGCTGCTCAGCAGGGGTCTTCGAGACAGGGTACACCTTCATCAACCAGTGGGTGAGGGGTAGGCTGGGTCCTCCAGAATACAGGGGGGCATCGGGACCCCCTTGATTCACCTCATGCCCATGTCTGCAAAGTCCCCCCGGAACATCCGGGCATAGAAGGGGGAGATGGTCATGATCCGGGCATCGTGACTTCGGCCTGAGTTGCCCGTGTAGATGTCGATGAACCGGCTCCAGTGATCCACCACCCCCTGCAGCTGCAGCGAGTAATAACCGTGCCTGTTCACATACTCCAGCCCCTCCCCGGCAGCTGGGAGGAGGATCTCTATGTGGGTGCTGTCCACGGCTCCCATGCAGTTGGGGAAACCTCCGGCAGCGAACCCCGCCATCACGGCCCTGTGGTCCACTAGCTGGATCATTCTGTCCAGGAGCACACCCTCCAGCGCCCCGCACACATCCCGGAGGATGCAGGCGACGGTGCTTAGCCCCACCCCGAAGTTCTGGGACATGGACCAGCAGAAGTTGGGGGTTGCGAGGGCCCAGACCCCTATTTCTGCCTGCTGGACCATGGGGATGGGGTCCCGCATGGAGTGTGCTGACGCTCCAGCCAGGGTGTGAGGAGCTCTGCTAGCCGGAGCAGGGTGCACTTGTCCATCTTAAAGTGGGTCCTCCAGTCTGCCTCTTCCCAGTGGGCCAGCGCCCTAGCCCACCACATCTGTGGGCGCTGTGCCACCCATAGTCATCTGGCTATGGGCATGACAAGCAGGGCTGCCGGGCGCATGGTCTCCCTTGCCTAGAGGAGGTGCCTGGAAGCCCCTTGGAGCACTGCGGGCCAGGCCCGGCACTGGCTCACAGCCTGCCTATCTGCCCCGGAGATTCTCTGTGCCCTGAGCCGAGCACGGGCTCTCCTGCACCCGTGGTGGGCCCGGAGGCCCCTTGCAGCTATCCGCGCCAGGGCAACCCGCAACCGGACGGCCAATTGCACCTCAGCAGCCAGGAGCCGCAGTTGCTCGGTGTGGTCGCGGAACCACTCGGCTGCGTGCACGAGATACATCCAATAGGCAGCTGCCCTGTCTCGCTCCATGGTGGCGAGGCCCAAGGGGGGGATGGGAATGGTTATACAGGGCCTCTGATGGCAGGGCTGTCCGGGGGCAGGCCCCTAGGTGGGTGTTCCCTCCCAAGGGGGGGGCAGGGTATGCGTGATTGCAATTGGGTGCACTGGCAGGCAGCGTACCTGGCCTCGCCCCTGCACGGTTGCGCGTGTCTGTGCTCTCCCTGGACAGCTGCATTCCATCAGCCATCTCCACCACTACCCCACCCCGTTCCCCCCGCTGTTTGCTCCAGGATGGCCTTGGAGGTGCGATTAACCGGACAGTGTGAGCGCTATTTTGTTCTGAAGCTATGCCGGGTCCGCACCCCATGCCTCGCTCTGTTGTGCTACAATGTTGCAGTCCGCGGCCGCTTTCCCTGGCCTTGGGATCCATCGGAGGCCCTCCCAGGCCTGCAGGGGGTGTGTGTGCCCCCCTGTCCAATGTGTTATTCTCCCTGTCATGCCGGACCATGGCTGGTTGCCCGTCCATGGGGCTCCCGCTCCCCGGTCCCCATGGGGCCCCCATATCTGGACCTTCTGCGTGACCATGTCTCTTTGCGACCTGTTGCATACCCCAGCCGTGCAGCTGCTCCTGGGCACCCCGGGCAGCCGTGTGGGTGCCTTTGAGAGCTTAAGCTCTGGACTTCGCTGCTTCGGCTATGAGGCGAGCGCTCGTGATTGCCAGCTGCATACGGAGACCCTGGGGCTGGTTCGCTTCCCTGAGGGGTGCATCCTGGACAAGCAGTGTTCGCATGTGCCCTGGTTTGGGGCTGAGACCGTTTCTGCGCTGTTTGTGTGCGGGCTGAGCGCCTACATGGAGTGCCTTGCTGAGGGTGGCCCTGCCTTGGCTGTGTCCTACTTTGCCTGCGTTCATGGGGCACGTGGGTACCAGCGCACCCGTGGGGCGGTGTACCACCAGCTGCTGGAGCTGGGGCATTTTCCTTGGCCCCCTTCTGCTGCTTGCTGTGTGTCGGAGCCTTCCGCGGTGGAGATGTCGGCCCTGTTGGGGGTGTGGTCCTGTGTGGACGTCCAGCTGGGTATCTCCATGCCTGATCCCTTTGAAGCCTACTACCTGATCGCCCACCACATGTCCATGCAGGGGTACCGCCAGGGCTTGCTGCATTGGCCCCACCTGGTTCACCAGGAGGGGCACCCGGGCCCTGGGCCCACGGTGGCCCCCAGTGGCAGCCTGTGACTCCCTGTGCTCCTCCCGGCCCCCCTGGTGTCTTGCCCCCATGTGGCCCCACCCCCCGACTGCACACCCTGGGCTCCCCTCCGTGGTTGCCGTCCCTGATGCCGGGGTGCGGCACTCTGCGTGACCTCTCTGACCCGCCTGTGTCCAACTACCTGCCCGCACCCACTGGCACTGCCCCCTGATGCACCCCCCCTCCCTCTTGGGTGCTTGTGTGACCTGGGGGTTCTGTGCCCCCCGACTGGGCCACAGTGCTTCCTCTGGGAGGGTGCGTTTTCTTGGACCTGCAGCACTGCTCCGCCTGTCCTGGCTGCCCTCCATCTGCCCCTCTGTGACTGTGGGGTCTCCATGTTCCTCCTGGACCATCTCCACCTGGCTTTCTGTGCACTGCGGGCCCCCATCGTGCCTTGTTCCCAGGGTCCTGGGCCCCCCCCTTTCCGAGACTGCCTGTGTTGCTGTGAGGGCACCCATGTGGACTGTTCTGGTGTGGGGGTTGGGTTTGCTGCTGCCTGTGTCCTGCCCTGCTCCTTTGTGGTTCCCCCCCCTTCCGTGTCGCCCCCCCCTGCTCCCATTGTGCCTTCTGTGTTTTCCGGGCGCCCGTGTCCCCCTTCCCTTCCATTCCCTTGTGTGTGTGTGTGTGCCCGGGCATGTGGTCATGCTGTGTGTCCCACTGTGCCTCCACTGTCTGTGTGCCTGGTGTGTGTGGTACCTATCAGCCTCTTCTCCATCTTCCCCCCTCCCTTCCCATTTCCCTTGTGTGGGCATTCCCTTGTGTGCCTTTTGGCTTCGTTTGCCCTCCGGCGGCCATGTCTGTGTCCCGCCCCTGCCCGATGTCTTCTGAGAGTTTTGACCACGGCTGGGGATCAGCGTCACGTCTGTTTTGCTGCCCCGATCCGTGATGTGTCGGCCCGATTCCCGGCCGTGGTCCCGGCCCCGTCACGTCTGTTTGGGGCTTTTATTGGCCCCGGGGGATGGTTGTTTTGTTCGCCCCCACTGGGAATTGACTGTGGTGAACTGCCCTGCCGTAACGTCTGAAATCACCCATAGTGTATCTGGATTTTCAAAAAGCTTTTGATAAGATCCCTCATGAGATATCCTTATGGAATTTAAAAAGTCATGGGATAGGAGGCAGTGTCCTATTATGGACTGGTAACTGGTTAAAGGATATGAAATCAAGAGTAGAACTAAATGGTCAGTTTTCACAATGGAGAGAGGTAAATAGTGGAGTGCCCCAGGGATCTGTACTGGGACTAATGTTGTTTAATAGTAAGTAAAATTGTATTAATGACACGGGCTTTCGCCATGGTCCAAGTAAATACAGTAATTGATTAAGATCCCCTGAGGAAGCTACAGAAGTAGTGAAACATCGGGTCAAGGACTGTAGTTATTTTTTGTATTCCTTTTTGTCTTTAGGATTTCTACCTTGTCATTTTATTCCTCTCTGAATTGTATTGTATTCTCCTCTGGACTGTATCTCAGTAAATTGATTTGGTTATATTGGAACTTTTGTGTTGTTTGGTGCAGTTTGTTGTTGTTGTTTGCCCAAGTAAATACAAATCAGACAATATTAATAGCTAAATACCACATTACATGAAATCATACAATCATAAAATAAATGCGCGGTGCATACAAATGCATCCCACATGCATAAAACCATACAATGCACATTGAATTATATTTATATAACCAGCCAGCAGTAAGCTAAAACCCCATATAGGAACTTGGGATCCACTCAAATCTGTGGAAATTCAGAAAAACCAGCTGCCTTCAGACTTTCCTTTATGGAATCAGAGGTTGGCCGGTAGACAATTCATACCTGATCTTGCCTCAGATGGGTTTTTTTATGCCAGCCAAACATATGATGCTACTGCAAACACATCATCTTTTGCAGACACATTAAGCAAAAATTTATAATCACTAACCCAATCTATTTTCTTCTCCTTACTTATGATTGGTTGTAACCAGGTTTCTCTAAGACTTTGATAATAGGGACATCTAAGCATATAATGTTCCACTGTTTCTATCTCACTTAAACTACGAGTACAAAAATGCTCCTCATAGTTAGTACAAGAATATCTTCCTTCTGTAACTGCTGTTTGCATTAGCTGAAATCTCAGAACTGTATAACATCTACACAAGGTTTTAATTGACAACTGTTCAAGATAGGGCTCAAAAGTAAAGCTATTCTTCACTAGGCCTAATCATGAGGCTACCTTCCATTGCCCTACTACTGCTAAATCCTCCTGCATGGCAATATCCTTTATTCTATGAGATATCTCTTTATTTATACTAGCAAAGGACTTCCCCCAGAGTGATATAAAGGAAAATCCTGTATTTCTTAAAAGATATGCGAGGTAGCTTAACCATGGGTATGCCCTAGCCCCTGTATGCTCCAATTGTTCCATAAGGCATTATGCTGACAAAACTTCTTCTTGTTGAACAAGCTCAACCAAAATCTTATGAGGGCAATTTTCCCCAGGCATTCTATAGACAGAGTACTTGTCTTTGCCCGCACTACAGCACCTGGTACACTATTTCTCACCTTAAGCACCCGCCAAAGAAACTGATTGTGTTGTTTAATATATAGTTTAATGATCTGGAAAGGGAAGTAAGGAGTGAGCTGATCAAATCTGAAGACAACACCAAGTTATTCAGGGTATTTAAAAATGATAGGACTGTGAAGAATTGCAGGGGGATCTTGCAAGACTGAGTGATGGGGAGGGTTCGGTTTACACTGTAACATACAGTTATATTCCATATTTTATAATGTGTTTTTTGTATACATTTGGATATGTGTTCTTATTTATTGTTAGGTTTGTTTTATGCAATTGCTGTTCAATTTTGTTACGGCCTACAGCCAAACAAATAAAATTTTACTTACTTACTTACAAAGGGGTGATCCATTCCCTGTTGTTCACTCTCAGCTCCCAAAAATAAGAGGTTGCATTCTCCAAACCTACCTGGCTAATAGCTGCTATTGGACCTATCCTCAAGAAACTTTTCCAACCCTTTCTTAAAACCCAGATATACTACTGGCCTTGACCACATCTTCTGGTAAGAAATTCCACAACTTAATTGTGTGTTCAGTGGAAAAAATACTTTCTTGCATTTGTTTTAAATCTGCTACCTGTTAGTTGGATGGAGTGTGCCCTAGTTCTGGTACAATTTGAGAGAGTAAATAACCGTTCCCTATTAACTTGTTCCACACCACTCATGATTTGATAAACTTCTATCATATCCCCTCTAAGTCATTTCTTCTCCAAGCTGAAGATCCCAAACCTATCCAGCCTCTCTTTATTGGGGAGCTGTTCCATCTAGGGTTGAAGTGGCAGCAGTTGTTACTGCACTGCCATTCCATTCCAAGAACTCAGCACTTAATGTGTCTTGCCGTCGACTTCCCCTTGATATTTCTGTCTCTGTCCCGCTTAGAGTGCAGGAATTCCCCAGCAGCAGTGAGCATCTGTGGATAGTCCTGGTATGTCCCCTCCCGTGGAGATAGCTTCTCAGGCCTCTCTAAGTACCCAAGTTGCTAATCCATCGGTACCTCAGATTTCAGTACCATGCCCATCCCCTAATGTCAACTCGCCTGCATTGCAGATGTTGCAGCTTCAGTGTCCTCTTGTGTTAAGTCCCGGTTTGAACAATTATGGCTCTGCTACAAAAAAGTTGGGATTTTCTTCTAGAGGGGCATCAATTTTTGAAGAGCTTATGGCTGTTGATGGAGTATGTAGATTTACTGTACAAGGCTCAACGGGTTGATATCAATTGGTTATATTTATGGTAATATTTTGATATGCCATTCTGGTTTTAACTTAGTTGGTTCTGAGGGGGGGAGGTATATTTGCAAAATTTGCTATAGTTGTATACAGTTTTGCAACTATATACTACTACTATATAGGGTGATTTCAGACATTACGGGGCCCATTGGCCCCGTACCGAAATCACCTAATTCTTTCCCTGCCGGGATCACCCCGTCACGCCGCAACAGACGTGCCGGGGGGGAATTGGGGAGGGGGCAGGGTAGGCATGGGCGAACAGATCGCGGTTCGTGTTCGGCCGTTCGGTTCGGCCGCGATCGGTTCGTGTGTTCGTGTTCGGCCGTTCGGTTCGGCCGCGTTCGGTTCGTGTGTTCATGTTCGGTCGTTCGGTCGTACCTCGCGTTCGTGTTCGCCCGTTCGGTTCGGCCGTTCGTGTTCGGCCGTTCGTGTTCGGTTGTTCGGGCAGGTCGTACGTTCGTGTTCGGCCGTTTGGTTCGTTCGCCATCGGGTTGTGCATTCGTGTTCGGTTGTTCTGTGTTCGGGTGGTTCGCGCGTTCGCGTTTGGGCAGCAGATCGGCCTCTCCTTCCCTTCTCCATTTCTCCAGAAAAAAACAATGTTTTTTAATATATAATTTAAAAAAAAAAATTTATTGAATTTTTTTATCAAATATTTATATCTCTATATCTACACTAATAACTAACTAACTACCTAACTAATAAATGTATTCTAAATGCTATGAATATGAATAACTCCAACAAACCCTAAAGCTGAATCACAGAAAACAGTAAACTCTATCAGTAAACCTTAAACTAAACTACTCAAACAAAAATGTATCGACCTAATCCTATCTATCTACCTATGAATATATGGGATGGGGGTTGGGGGGCAATCACAAACAAGACAAGGAGGGGTACAAAACTGAAATGAAACCTAAATCAATCTATAAATTAATAATATACTACTACTCTAATGAATCAAAAAAACAGGGGAAGGGAATGGGGAGGGAATATTCAATGGAGGGGGGAGGGAAGGAGGAAGATTGAAGATTGAACACAGGGAGGGATAAAAACAAAAAATAACAACTAAATCTATCAAAGCTAATGTAAATAAATGAGAATATGGGGGTAGATGGGTTGGATGGGTGAAATAGGAGGAGGATGGCAATGGATTGGGGAGCTGGAAAATGCTGGGTGAGGGAGCCTTCTGAAACGCCTGCTGCTCAGGAACAGTGACTAGCTCAGAAGGTATTGGGAAGGGGGGAGGCAGACAGTTTTGTTTCTTGCTGCGCCCGCCTCAAATCAGCCCCATTGGCTCCGTGCAGCCTAGCCCGTGGCCAATCATAGACTGCCAAGCCAGTGGTCTGAGGCGAAAAGAGATGGTGATTCATCAGGCTGGCTGCTACTCCAAGCCCCTCACCACCCTCCACCCCTGGTGCCTGGAAGTCTGCTCCTAGCTGAGTCAAATGACTTCCCCCTCCCTGCTACATTTGGCCTTCCAGTGACCTGACAGAAGACCATGTTTTAGCCACCCGAACACAACCGAACGCGATTCGAATTGAACGAACTGTTCGGCCATTTCGTCGTTCGGTGTTCGGTTCCGTTCGGTGTGTTCGCCATTTCGGTGTTCGGTGTTCGGTCCGTTCGGTGTGTTCGTGTTCGTGTTCGGTTGTCCGAACAGGCCGAGTTCGGGCCGAACACCGAACTACCGAACCGCGTTCGCCCATCCCTAGGGCAGGGCTGTTCGGCGCAACGTGCGGCTGCACAGCCCCGCCCCCTCCACGCTCCCCGCTGCCCGCCCTCCGGGGAGACGGGTGGGAGGCGGGGCCAATGCGGCCGCCACGTCGGGCCGGATTCACCACGGCCCGGGGTCCCGCCGGTGATCCCGGGCCGTGGCACCCGACCAGATGAGACGCCGGGGTTCACCCCGGCATGGGATTGCATTCGACACACAGCGGCCTCCTGTCCCGCTGCTTCGGCCGCTCACGTGTCGAATGCAATCCCAAGCCGTGGTAACATCTGGGGGGAAACATCCGTTTCCCCCAACAGACGTTACGCGATCACAGCCATCACGCGGAATTGAGCGTGGTTCACTGTGATATCGTAACGTCTGAAATCACCCATAGTTGTACATAGTTTGACATAGTTGGAACTGGCTTAGAGAGTTATGGATGTAGAATTAATTGCCCAGACTTCAAATTTTTTTTTTGTAATGCTTTGTATAAACTTCAGTTGTAACTTTTTGAGTTTAAACTACCCCTATTTGAGATCACATAGGGCCATGTTATTTGTAAGTTATATTAGGGGTTCTTTTCTTGTCCTTTGTGGACATTTTAGCTTTTTGTAGTTTTTATTTTATATGTTTCTGTTTTGCCCCTTTGTCAAAATGGGTTTTTGCAATTTGTTTTGTTTGTTTGTTTTGATTTGTATATGTATGTTTTTTTTATAAGCAATGACCTTTGGTTATGCTTTAATAAATCTATCACCCCTTTGTGATCTGTTGGGTGGTTCTTCCAAGCAACCAAGATAGACCACTGTTGGAGACAGGGGCTGGGTTTTATAGACCATTGGTCTAACCCAGTATGGAACTTCTTATGTTCTTAGTTTGTTTGTCTTTATACGAACATCACAGTCAACCTTTCAAGATTTACTCTGAAACTATGGCCATTTTTACACGGGCCCCACAGGGTGGGGGTTGTCCGTGTTCACACCAGTGCATGTGCGGTGGATGGGGGGAAAGTACATATGGGTGCACATGCATCCCCACACGCCCCCCACTCATCAACACACACAGAGCCACCCCTGTTTTTGCTGGTTGCTCTGTGTGTGTTGATGAGTGGGGGATGCATGGGGATGCATGTTAGGTGGGAGCATGCACACACTCACTGCACGTGCACTTGCAACGTCCTTCACAAGGGAGTCACCCAGTCATGAACACCCAGATTTCTGGGTCTGTGAGGAACAAGGGATCCATTAGGGGTGTGCATGGAGATGGGAAGAGGTCTCCTTGCCCACACCCCCACACAGAAAAAGCAGAGTGGGGAAGTTCCCTGCTCAGCTGAGTGGTGTGCAGGGTGTGGAGATGCAGAGAGCACTGCAGCCATGAGCCCAAACCAGAGAAGCAGCAGCCTGGCCAGTGAGATGAGTTAGTCCACGATCCAGGGAGCCGTAGGTTCTTGGATTGGCTTCCTGGGGATTCCCAAGGCATCCCAGGATGTCCAGTAATACCCACATTTTCAGGCACAGTACCCACTGGAGGGCTGGGTATCCCATAAGTTGCCCACTAGGGGTGCCAAAAAATGCGGGTTTTACCCATGGGTTGCTAAAGTGCTCCCTACTGCAGTTCTTTTCCCAGTATATGATCCTTGTTATCTTTAATTTAGAGTCTCAGTCTCCTTTGTTCTTGCCTATGTTCATAGCAAATCCTAGTACAATAAAAACTGTCTTTTTTGTATATATGCATGTAACATTTTACAGTCTGCTCTTATTGGTATTTGTAATTATTCGGCTGACATTTTACTGTAGCAAAGCTCTTTCCTCTGTTGATCTATAGCTGTGCCTTGCAAAGTAAGAAGATGGCAGTGCATGTGTTTCAGAATTCATATCATAATTCAAAGCTCTGTTACTCTGTGTTATGTCTTTCAAAGCTGCATCCAATTCCATTTGCAAAAAGCTACATGGAGAAAACTTTAAAGAACTTGTTAGAAAGTAAGAGAGAGTTGTATTTTTGGCAGGCTTCAGTTTATTTCCTACCTGTAGACTTAGGTTTATTTACTTTCCTGTAGACAGAGGGTGGTTTACAGTATAATATGTATGTATAAATAAACAAGCATCAAATATACAAAAATAAAACACCTACAAATTTAAACTATATAAAATTCCCATTAAAATTACTCCCTGAACTAGAGTTGAATTGAGTAGTAAAAAAACTACTTGTGTTGTGAGTATTTGCTGAGTTCTGAGGACTGCCCCCGAGTACTTGGGCCTGTCCAAAGAACCTCGGCAAATACTCACGAGTAGTTTCCAAGGGTGGGGGTCGAGGAGGGGGCAAGAGGGAGCCTGTGGGAGGGAGGGATTGGACCAGGGAAGAGGTGGTGGGGGCCTAGCAGGGGTTGAAGGGGTAGAGTACTTGCCCACTGGAGGGGCTTCAGCAACAAGTAGCTTCCTTTGGACTGGGTAAGTCTGAAGAAAGAAAAAAAAGCTGGACATGCTCAGAACGGCCAAATGGCCCCTTCTGAGCACACTCAGAACTTTCCAAGATGGTGCCCACAGCATGCTGACGCTGCTAGTACAATCTTGGAAAAGTCTGACCATGCTCAGAAGGGACAATTCAGCCCTTCTGAGCATGCCCAGATTTTATTTTGTTAAAACTTACCTGGTCCAGCGGAAGCCGCATGTCACCGGAACCCCTCCAGAGGGTGAGTATTCTACCCCTCAGCAACCCTCTAGGCTGCCAACACCTTAGTACACCCCTGAGCCCCACTAGGCTCCCCACCCCCTTTCCTGGCCCCCATTGGCCTATTCTGTCCCTGGCCAGTGGAGACCAGGGAAGGGGGAGCAGGGGCCTAGTGAAGGCCTCTGGCCTCTTTCCCTATACTCAGTCAAAGATATTCCAAGTTCCAAAGTTTCAGGGGCCATTCCTCAAAACTTTGGAACTTGGAAACAGGGTCAAGTACCTAGATCCTTGGTTTTCTGGGGACCTAGTTTCAGCACTACCCTGAACCCTATCTCTGCCTGCTAAAGACCTGGCTAAATAAATAGGTTTTACATTGCCTCTAGAAAATGCTCAGGCAAACCTTGGAGGAAGGTTGTGCAGCATCTTATTCTATGAGCTCTGTCTCATCAGAGATAGTTAGGCCTTGATTCTCAAAGGATAGTGCACTTGCAAGCCACATTAATTTCAATGGGTCCTAGGCTGGCACAGCAGTGTAGAGAGAAGAACCTTGTGTTTGGAACCTAGCAATCCTTCACTGTCCATATCACAGGATACTGATGCAAAGGCATGCCCCAGTCTGACGGTGAAGCCAGATTGGGTGGTCTGAAATCCCGCCCCCCACCCCTTGCGTGACTTTGCCAGCAGACATGCGCATGGATGCAGAGCAGGAAATCGAGCTTTGCATCCATGCACATGTCTGCCAGCAAAGTCACGGAGGGGGACTTTCAGTTCGACTGATCCCCACGCATATTATGACTGTGCATTCCCCCCACACACACACAACCAGAATATTCACTGGGGTGGGGTGGGGTGGAGAATGTCTGAAAGTGGCTTTAGTTTGAGAGGACAGCTACCAATGCACAGTTTCTGTGATAAGGCATCAGGACTGTCTTAAAACTAGGAAGATCCCCAGTGCCCTGTACTTCTGCAAATCTGTAGCCTTAGAATTAGGCCAGTGACAGATCTTTTCATGGGGCGTGCACTTCATTTTTCTTATATTGCAATAATGATAAATAATAACAAAATCAATAATGATAAAGAAATTCATTCCTGATTTTGTTATTGCCTGGCAGGTGTTTTGGGGAGGGAAATGTGGAGAGAGGAGGAGGGAGCAGACATCTCGGAGCCAGAAACAGTGTTGAACTCTTGAACTGGGCCTGTGATGGGAGGGGAAGGACCTGATGGATATAATCGCTGTCCAATGAGCATCTTAAGCAGGTCCTAGGCAGTTGCATGGCACCCTATGATTACTCAATGCTTCCTCCCTTCCAGAACCAATCATGGTTTAGATATATAGATAGGTATATAGATTAGATTGGTATAGATTACAGATATAGATAATATAGACAGAGATTAGATATATACACTATCATTTTTTCCCCTTTCTCCCGTTTGTCTCCCCCTGCCAATAGATAGATAGATAGATAGATACTAGGAGTTTTAATATATATTAGCATTATAGGATAGGAATAGGATAGATAGATACTTAGAACACATAGCAGAAGTTTATTGATATAGATACTTAGATAGGAGTATATTGCATATAGTATAGGTTATTAGGTGTAGGTTTAGGTTAGACATACATATTAGTAATTTTTCATATTGTTATTGTGCACTTTTTATTACTACTGCATTATAATAAGAAAGGGAGAAAGGAGTTCAACTTCTGGGAAGTCTGGGACAGGTGTCTGCTGTCACTTCTGCCACTGGTGGCAGCCCACAACGGAAACGATACAAAACCAAAATCTTAGTTATAGCTCAAAATCAATACCGATAATGGCACCAATAATGAAAAACAAAATTTCATTAATAACGATAACAATAGTTATTAATAATAAAAAACAAAAACAAAAAGTGACATGAGTCCTTGGTGCACACCCCTATTTTTTCAATCCATTTCCTCAGCCCCCCTGTCTGTGAACGACCTCACAGACTGAGAGAGAAACCTCCATGGACGTATTATTTATAATTTTATTTTATTTTATTTTGTTTTATTTTCCTTTCCATTTTTACCCCGCCCCTCGCATAAAAGTGATTCGGGCGGACTTACAATTGAAGGTTTGTAACTTGAACAATAACATGGGCCAGCAGTGATGTCTGCTGAAAACAAACCAATCTTTATTAAAAACTGGATAGCAGTGCAAATTCAGTTAAGGATATAGGGAATACAAATCAAATCAGATTCGGCATACTTATAGTTCTGTTTCTGGTGGGGTGATTCCTTTTCCATGGCACTCTTCAGCTGGCTTGGCACAAGGGTTCATTCTAAGGCTCAGACAGCTTTCCCAAGCTGCATCTCCAGCCTCTCAGTCACTGTTTAAGGTTTAGTTCACAGGCAGCTCACAGTAACTGCTGCTAGCTTCACATGAACAGTATTGACCCTGAGTCAGACAGGAGTGGACCCAGAGAATTAAAGGAGTCATTACTGCTCCTACTTTGGGTCATTGCTCTGTCCCTGAGCATTCCCAGAGTCTGTTGAGCCAAGCTTTAGGACTGGCTTTAAAGCACCATTAGGCCTGTTCTGACGGCACCATGTGCTCATTGTGTGCTTAGTTTTGTTTTTTGTACTGTAGGGGTATGCATCCATAACGTTTTCTGGTAATTAGTTACGGAAAAAAATGGGACTAGATTTTTGTTTGTAACTAATGTTATGAAAATGGATGAATAAGAAAACAAGTGTTGTTTGCTTTGGTCTGTTTTCATTTAAAATAAAAATAAATATTTTTTTTAAAGTGCAAGAACAAAATGACCACCAGGGCCATTCTGTACATGCATGCCCTTCTACAAAATGGCACCAATGCTTCTGGCAACATTTTGGAAAAGAGAGCACATATGCAGAATGGTCTGGTGGCCATTTTGGGCATACACAGTGGTTTGTTTTTTTTTAAGAATAGAATTAAAAATGTTAAAAAATTTAAAAAATCACTGAGCATGTGCTAAATGGCCACTGGGCCATTCTGTGCATGTGCAGCCTTTCACAAAATGTAGCATATGCTGTTGTCACCGTTTTGGGAAAGGGTTCACATGTGCAGAACAGTCCTGGAGACCTTTTTGTGCATGTGAAGTGATTTTTAATTTTAATTTTTTTAAAAATTTAATATATTTTTTTAACTCACTGTGCATATGCAAAACTGCCATCAGGCCATTTTGCACATGCATGCCCTTTTCCAAAATTGTGCCAACACTGCCAGCACCATTTTAGAGAAGGGCTACGCTTGCGCAGAATGGCCTGGATGTCATTTGCGCATGGGTGGTTGTGGGTTTTTAAGCTAATACAAAAACATGAAATCCTCCAAAATGACCATTTTGTTTATGAACCCCCACCACAAACAAAGGGGTTTTTGTAAACAAAAACAAATGGGGTGCCTTCTGCACACCCCTACATTAAAGGTGGGAAACATTTTTCCCCCCATAAACCCCATTGGAAATTAGTAAAAGCTCCTGGACCAGGTAGCACATTTAACACGTGTGCTCAAAATGTGAAAAAGGAAGAGGAGGATCCAGATTTTAGATCTATGCCATGGATCTATTCCCGATCCTTGAGTGCGTGCTTTCAACTCCACTCTCATCCCCTGAGCTCAGTCTTTCAGATCTTGCAAGTAGGTACTGGATCTATGGTGGTTTCAGAACTGAAAATTGACCAAATAAAAAACAACCATCATTGGATTTTGCACACTGACTGCGGACTTCCCACCCCTGTTGTACACTGTCAATTGTTAACTTCCGATTAGACAGGTCAGAACTGGCTAGCAGTAGCAAGGCAAGGGTGTAGCCACATCCTGAACAAAAGAGATTGTCAGTCAGACAAACCAGCCGACAAACCTCATGCAGTTTCATAGAAATAAGAATATAAGCACATAAGAAGTGCCATATTGGATTGGACCAATGGTCTATTCATCACAGAATCCTTTCTCCAATAGTGGCCTCCTTTAGTCTCTTCAGAGAAGGGTACAACAGGTCATGATGGAGTGACCATTTCCTACTATTAACTGCCATTTCCTGACAGTTGGTATACAACAGTTCATGACAGGTATATCCCTGGGCAACTTGACTAACAACCATTTATGGACCTGTGTCCACTAAGAATGTTTCCATAATTCTAAAGCCAGTGTGTGCCTTCACGGAATAAGAGGACTTTCATCATGCCTTGCAGAGTAAGATACTGCTCCTTCTGAATAGGGATGATTACTCAGGACTCTGGTCCTGAGTAAAAATTCAATAGTGACTACAACATTCTCATTAAGTGAACATCGCCTGCATTTGATATTTCACTTTAGGAATAATTCATGACAAAGAAAAGCATTTTTGAAGGCAAAAATGTCAAGAAACTAGTTACCATCTGAATATAGAATTACACTCTCATGTGTTAGAATTTAAATGATTGCAGTCTCCCCACCCCCACCCCCCAATGTGTATTGTTTCCTTTGAATACCTCCACCGATTTTTTTCTTTCTTTCTGTGTGGTTCCTTTCTATTTGTATGCAGATTTCTCTTACAATAAGTGATGCACACTGAGAATTTTGTGTACACACAAATCTTTACTTGCATGACAGATGCAAACTAACTGTTTTTCAGATCACAAAAATATTTTTAAAGTAGAACTGTGAAAGGGCAGCATCCCTGGCGGCAGCTATCTAATTAGAGCAGGGTGGGCATTGGCCTTTTTACAGTGGCCCCACCCTGACCATCTCCAGGCTGGTCATCTGTCTTCTGTGCCTGAGGGGAGAGGGGTGCAGTAAAGTAGCGTGCCTGTGATAGGGTGTTCATGCTCACCCTCACCCCCCCCAGCCTCACTACAGAATAGGGGAGGGCTTGGAGGTGGGTCTGGGGTGCAGAGGCTTTGGTTCCCCTAGAGGCCACCAGCCAGTTACAGGATTCTGGGAGTGCTGATCCATGTTGCCCCCAGCCAATATCAGAAGTCCCAAGTAACCCTGCCTCAACTGTCCTGCCCAAGAGGACTACGTCACCACCATGAATGCTTATTCCCTGGGATCTACCTGCTGTGGCCTTACAGAAATCCACCCATTTGAATGCTTCCTCAAAGCTGCGGAGCCTCTGAGGTATCTGCTCCATCTGTTCAGGGCTGTGGGGATCAGGGTCAGCTTGTAGGCCAGGGGCTTGCAGGCCAGGGGCTCCCCAAGGAGTAACTCCCTCAACAAACTAGTCAGCCTCATTGCATTTTCCTCCCCATTGTGGGGCTATTTGCAGGGAGGATGTACGTGGGAGCTGCTGCTGGTGCCTGTGCAAGTCCTTAGCCCAAGGGAGGCAGCTACAACATGGCCCCTCCTTTCCCATTGCCCCATCTAGAGGAGCGGGGTAGGGATGTCCAAACTCCCAGGGGTTCGGGGTTTGGCCCATTTGGAGTTCAGCCGAACCTGAAACCATTCGGTTTGGCCCATTTGGGCCGAACCCGTTCAGGCGGGGGGGGTTCCCTCCCCCCTCCAGGATGTGCGGGTGGAAGGGGCACTGGAGAGCACCTCTCCCCACACACTTCAAAGCCTGGGAATTTTTTTCCCCCACCCTCCCACCCCCCCACCCCAGGGATCGTCCTACCTGGTGGTGCCGGGGCTCCAGCCCCAAGTCTGGTGGTGGCAGCGGCAGCAGCAGTGGTGGTGGGTCCAGTTGAGGCAGCGCTCTGGAGTCCTTCAGGCTACTACTAGGCCTTTCAGGTCAAACCGGAAGGCCTAGTAGCAGCCTGAAGTGCTCCAGAGCACCGCTGGACCTGCCACTGCTGTCCACAGCATACCCAGGACCAGGGCCCCAGCACCACCAGGTATGTCGGGGTCCGGGTCTGACTGCGGTAGCGGTAGTAGTGGCTGGTCAGGTGGGTCTGGTGGTGGAGGCACTCCAGAGTGCTTCAGGCCACCACTAGGCCTTCTGGTTTGACTCGGAAGGCCTAGTAGCAGCCTGAAGTGCTCCGGAGTTCCGCCACTGGACCCACCACCGCTGCCACCACTGGACCCAGGGCCAGAGCCCCAGCACCACCAGGTAGGGTGATCCCTGCAGTGGGGGGTTTTAAAAAAATTCTGAGGCTGAGCGGGGGGGAGGTGCTCCCCGGTGCCCCTTCCACCCACGCAGCCTGGACAGGGAGGGAAAACCGGGTTCCTCCCTGCCCCCTGCCCCCCGCCCCCTCCTGAATGCGTTTGGAACACAAACTTTGTTCAGTCAGTTCGTGCGGGGGTCAGTTTGGATATGAGGTGTTCAGAATCGGGCTGAACCCCCCGTGTTCAGGCCGAACCCCGAACTTCCGACCCACGTTTGCACATTCCTAGAGTGGGGACCTGCCCAAGCCTAATCTCACAAGCCCCTTCAGCAGTGAGAGCAAGGCAAAGCCCTCAAACTGCAAAGCTGGGCTGGAGCTGCTGGAAACACCCAGGCAGTCGTCTGTCAGATCTAACCTCACTGTGATGGTTTCCTACTCATACAATGTCTGAATTTCTCATGGCACTTACTATGAGAAATCCATGGGTGTCTTTAGACATAACAAAGATCGGGTGTCATAAACCCCTAAGCATGTGTTTGGCCATTGTGTGTAAGCATCATAACAATCCCAACTCCACTTTGGCCACCCATTGAACAAGCGATGTGAACACCATTGCCTTACAAGCACAATTTGCATGTTCTGGCTGAACACGTGGCCAATGTTCTGTCTAATGATACTGCGCGATGTGTTAGCAGGCAAAACATGGGGAACAAAATGGCAGCTCTAGCGAGTTGAGATTGGGTGGCGAGCAAAACACCAATTTTCCCCAAGCAGTGCCATATGGTGAACACAGGACCAAACCAGTGTTCATACCAAAGTCAAAACACATACACATATTCACACACCTGTAGATGTTATGTCTGAATAGACCCATGACTCCTTGGTAGGAAACTATCACAGGGGAGCTGAGCAGAGCTTGGAAGCCCCTCCCCCATCCCTTGTCATGGTCATAAATGAGAGAAAGAGTGTGTGTGTGTGTGTGTGTGAGAGAGAGAGAGAGAGAGAGAGAGAGATCCTGAAACTTCTCTCCTCCTAGGGGGATTGGGGTGTGTGCATGTGATCCCCTCTTTCCTGGGGGAGTGTGTGTGAGAGAGATCTCAGACTTCTATTTCCACCTGGGGGTGGGATTTGGTTGTGTGTGAGTGGTAGCCCCTCTTTCCCCCCAGGTTCATGTGTAAGTGACACTGATCCCCTCTTTTCGCCTTGTGGGTTTTTTGTGTGTGATGGAGAACAATATATCTCTTTCTCTATCTGCCCTTTTTCCCCTTTGTTTTTTTTTTGCGGGGGGGGGGGGA
>QEPC01012365.1:185589-201157 GCA_003113815.1 Sphenodon punctatus
CCCCCCAGGGATCGGTTCATACTTACCGGTGACTGCGGGGACGCCGCGGCCACTGGTGCTGGGGGGTGGGCTCGCCTCTGAATCTTTTTTTAAACAAAAATCCAGGCTGGGCAGGGTGGGTGGGGGGTGTCCCCCCTTCCACCCGCGCAGCCTGGACTCAGGAAGCGGTTTTATTATTAAACTTTTTTGCTGGGGCTTTATGTTTTTTACATTGCAGCCATTTTTAAATGGCTGCAATGTAAAAAAAATCCGGTACCCGGAATCCGGTACCCGGACCGGATTACCGGATCGAATCCGATAATGCCGGTACGCCTGGTACCGGCATTATCAGATACCGGATTTACCAGTTTTCCCACCCCTGATATTTAACCTACGGTAACCTCACTTTCCCCACTCTATGAACCTCCTTGATAGGAGTGGGAAATCATGAGGCGTGAGTTCTCTCAAAGAGGGTTCTTGTAAGTTGTGCCTCCAGTTGACAAAAATCCCCAGTGTAACAGGGGAGAGAGGTTTCATCAACAAATATAAGAATCCTAAGGGGAAACCCCACAGATCAGGCCCAGTTTTCAAGAAGGGAAATACAAACAGGTAGGTTGAAAAAGGAAAGGATAAGGGTATATTACAATAGGTGTTTTTACATACACATTTATCCTGCATGTTTGCTGTTACAGCCTGAACTTTCTGTGTGTCTAAATCACTCACACAGATTTTAAACATCTGGCTCTTTGAACTTCTGTGTAGAACTTCTCCCAGAACTTTTGTGTGTAAAAAGTTCTCCTGATAAACTGCTTTGCTCCAGGCAGTTGTTGTCACTTGGTTTCCATGGCAGCCTGTCACGTCTACAGCTGTGGCTACTTTAGGCTGCCTCAGGGCAGTGTGTGTGTGAAAAATGAATCCGGAACTTACTTGTGGACTTGTAAACCCAGAAGATTGAAAAATCTGGCACCTTAAGGTGTGTGTAAAAATGCCCAATGATATGATGACAATAAGAGTATTAAAAGGACAAAACAGGATCAATTAATTAGGAAGAAAAAAGTGAACATGATAAAAGGGGTATTCAAGAGGGTACAATTTATGTCGCCACCTCTACATCCATTTAATTCATTCTGTTGTCTTTCTTGGTCTTGGCTCTGATTACAATTCAGTCTCTCTTTCTCACTGTGGATCTCTCTCAGTTCTGGTTTCTTCTCCTCAGATGTACCTCTGCTTTGCTATCAGCTGCTCTGTCTCTTTCTCTGTCTCATTGCGAACCTTATCTCAGTTCATGAATATGTGTCTGCTGTAATCTCAGTTTCTTTTCACTTGTTCCTGCTGTCTTTCTCTCTGTTCCTTTCGCTCCTCTTTACCTCACCACCTCAGAACTCTCAATCTCACTCTCATCTCTGTCAAATCCTCCTCTCAGTTTACAGTCTTTCACCTAGTTCCTTCAACTTCTCCTCTCAGCTTTCAATCTTCCTTCTAGCTCCATCAATTTCTCCTCAGTTTTCACCATTTTCTTTTCCTCCTTCTCTCCTGTCTCCTCCACCTGTGTTCTACCCCCCTGCCCCGAAAGAATCTCTCCTTTCCTATTGGTTCTTCTTGGTGGTCACACCGTGACTTTGGAACTCCCTTCCACAGGAGGTCCGCCTGTCACTGGATGTCCCCTCTTTCCAAAGACATTGCAGAACGTGGCTGTTCCACCAGGCCTTTGGTGAGGGGGATGGAAAATTATGTTTTTATGCTTTGCCTGGGTTATTTTAGTGTTGAATGTGTTTTTATTGGTTTGGATTATTTTAAGATGTTGTGAGCTGCCCCAAGCTGCAAAAGCAGGAGGGGGTGGCAAATTAACGTAAGAAAATAAATAACTTTGCTCCTTCTCCAAGCTTCTCCCCATGGCTTCTCCTTTGTGCTCTCGCCCCTCCCTTCCCTTAAGGGAGACTTAAAAAGCCAGTGCTGGCCCTGGGCTACACTAAAATGGGGAAGTCTCCAGGAGAAACTGAATCTATACATATAGTTTGACTAATATCGTCTAATAAATATAAAATGCCTCGATCTTTGTCTCAACACTCCTTAGCCCACCAAACACCACAAAACAGAGCACCTGGTGAAAAATTAGTCGATGGGGATAATCTCGTGCCCTGCAGATTCTCCATGCAACCAGCGCACACACACATGCGCACAACCCGCAAGCATGCCCATTTGGAATGCATTGTGCCACACAAGACACATGTGGATCTTGCATGGACAGGTTTGGGATTGTGGGCAATATTTTTTTTTTAAGGGTGCAGGGTCACACTTTGGATATTTTCAGACGTTACTGTTAGGGTTTAAGGGAACAACAGACACACTCCAGGTGCTAGGGCAATATGGTGCCGGAAAAGGGTCCCTCAGGGTCTTATATAGGCGCTGGGTATAAGCTGTGAGAGCTAACCCTTGCCAAAGCTCATCATAGGGACTAGTGCACCGAACAAGGCCCACTCTAAGGTATCCACGCACGCACGTGCACAGGGCTATGGAGGGGAAGTGAGGGATCAGTGGTGGTTCAGCGGGGAAGGAGCCCACGGGGCCCGAAGGGGAGAGGAACCAGGAGAGGATAGGGCTTACACACAGACTCACCAGGGGACGGGAGATCACAGGGAAGGGAAGGTTCAACACTCTCTATACTCACACTTTCCTACTATCACACTCACACAGACACTCACCTCGCACACTCCACGCTCTCAACTCGCACTCCCGATCCTTCACACAGCTAAATGCTCTCCACTCCACTCCACGCCAGGGGCCAGTCTCACGGCACGAGTCCGATCACCAGCACTGATCCAAGCCCCTCCAGAGGCTTATATGGGAGCTTGATTGGCCAGTGCCTGCAGGCGCGCCGAACGGTGAGGGCGTGCTTCCGGGGTAGCGGTGCGCATGCGCCCGACATCGGCGTTCCCTGGGCTACCCAGGGACGCCACGCTACTGCATCTCCTCCCTCCTATTGTTGACGTCGGGAAGGGGGCGGGCCCCAACGCCCGCCTCCAACTCTGTGGCTGCCGGCGAGGCCTGATGCGGCCATGCAGGTGCCCCCAACCCCTTCTACCCCTCTGGGCTCTGATAGTACCCCCCCTCCAGGGAAGTGCATTCGACGTAGGCTGGGACGAGGCTTAGTGGGAAACCGAGCATGAAAAGCGCGTGTCAGGCGGGGGGCATTCACCACCGTAGCGGGCTCCCAGGATCGATCAGCAGGGCTATACCCTTTCCAATCCACAAGATAGTGGAGTACTCCACGCCGCCACCGGGAGTCAAGGATCCCAGCAACCTCAAAGTCTTGAGGGTTTGCTATGTCGGGGTTCTGGACTTGTCCCGAGGGCCGCGAGGGAAACAGCGGGGGGTGAGCTGCTTTCAGAAGGGAGACATGAAAAGAAGGGTGTATCCGAATTGAAGGGGGCAGGGCCACTTGGAAGGTGACATCATTGATTTTTTTCGAAATAGGGAAGGGACCAATAAACCTCACATCGAGTTTGACCGATGGACGCGTGGTTGGATAGTGCCGGCGATCCACCCAGACTAAATCTCCTACCTTAAAGTTCGGAGCTGATCGACGATGATGATCAGCCTGCTGTTTGTATTGTTGTCGGGCTCGGGTTAAGGAGTGTTGCGCTTGACGGTGAGCCTGGTGGATTCGCTGTGCGAGAGCTCCGGCTGCTGGGACATCTCCATCTGGAAGTTCCGGAAAACAAATACGGGGATGATACCCAAAGGTGACAAAAAATGGCGATTGTCCTAGAGAGGCGTTGGGGGCATTATTATAGGCGAATTCAGCGAGGGGGAGGAACTGGGCCCAATCGTCTTGCAAATAATCGCAGTAACAACGGAGGTACTGCTCTAAGGACTGGTTGATGCGCTCGACCTGCCCATTACCCTGGGGATGGTATGCCGTGGTAGGCTTTAGTTGAACTTGCAGAATGGAAAATAGTTTCCTCCAAAAACGGGACACGAATTGTACTCCACGGTCTGTTACAATTTCTTGTGGAAGTCCATGTAATTTGACAATATTTTGGAGTACTAATTGTGCGGTTTGAACCGCCGTAGGTAATCCCGGGCAGGGAATAAAATGTCCCAATTTGCTAAAATGGTCTATGACAACTAGAATGGTGGTAAATGAATTCGAGGATGGTAGGTCAACTATAAAGTCCATTCCAATTCATTTCCACGGCCCCGGAGGGGTGTCGACTAATTGCAGCAGACCTTGGGGTCGTAAGCGTGGTACCTTGGTGCGGGCACACACGGAACAGTCTTGGACATATTTCATGACATCGGTTCGTAAGGTTGGCCACCAGAAATGTCTTTGAATCAGCCGGAGGGTACCACTCTGCCCTAGATGCCCAGCTAATGGAGCGTCATGATGCGTCCAGAGAATCCCCCGACGCTCCCTTCGGGGAACTGCTATTTTGCCCTGAAAGTGAAATAGCCCATGATCTCTTTGCAGGCGAGAGTCCCTCTGTATTTCCGGATCCCGGCTGGATTGGATACGTAGCCTTTCTAGCGAGGGTTTCCAGGTTCCCGCGAAGACGTATGTGGGTAGCAATAAGGATCCTCGATCGGCTGGTTGCTCCTCCGAATTGTAACACCGGGATAAAGCGTCTGCTAGCAGGTTCTGGTGCCCTGGTCGGTATTGGATGCTGAAATGAAAACGGGCAAAAAACAAAGCCCAACGTGCATGCCGGGCATTAGTAATCCGCGCGGTTTGCAAAAACGTGAGATTTTTGTGGTCCGTGATAACAGTAACTGGGTATTGGGCCCCTTCCAAGTGATGTCGCCACGCCTCAAAGGCTGCCTTAATTGCTAATAATTCCCGATCTAGGATAGTGTAGTTTTGTTCTGCACTGGTAAGTTGGCGGGAATAAAACGCGCATGGCAGAAGAGGGCTCCCGGCCGGTCCGGCCTGCAAAAGGACGGCCCCAATAGCCGTACTAGAGGCATCTGTTTCTACCGTATACGGGTGGGACGCATCGGGGTGTTGCAGAATGGGGGCCCTTGTAAAGGCTTTTTTCAAGGTTTCGAAGGCAGTCTGTTGTTCTATTCCCCATATAAAGGAAGTTCCTTTCTTCAATAGACGCGTAAGGGAAGTGGTCCAACGGGCGTATTCGGGGATATATTGGCGGTAATAGTTCGTACTCCTGAGAAAGCGTTGGAGAGCCTTTACGTTTCCTGGGGGGGCCCATCCCTCAATTGCTTGGATCTTTTTCTGTTCCATCTCAATGCCTTGCGGGGTGATCACAAACCCCAAGAAGGCTACAGACGATACATGGAAGGAGCATTTGTCTAGTTTACAAAACAACCGGTGTTGTCGAAGCCGTTGAAGCACGATACGTACATGTTGTATGTGCTCTTGGAGATTAGCCGAGAAGATCAAGATGTCATCCAAATAAATGATGACAAAAACATCAAGGATATCTCGGAACAAATCGTTCATTAAATGTTGAAAGGTAGCCGGGGCGTTGGCCAGGCCGAACGGCATCACCAAGTATTCGAAATGCCCGTACCGGGTACGAAAGGCTGTTTTCCACTCGTCCCCTGGCCGAATTCGCACTAAATTATATGCCCCTCGCAAATCCAATTTCGTATAGATTTGAGCCCCCTGTAACCTATCAAGCAACTCCGGAATAAGGGGCAGGGGGTACCGATTTTTGACAGTAATGAGGTTGAGTCCACGATAATCCACACATGGTCGGAGGCCCCCATCCTTCTTGGGTACAAAGAAGATGGGAGCCCCCGCAGGGGAGACCGAATGACGAATAAACCCTCGTTGCAATTGTTCCTCAATGTAGGTCTTGAGGACCTTCAGTTCGGGTTCAGCGAGTGTGTAGATTCGTCCATACGGGGGCTCGGTGCCGGGAAGCAAATCGATTGGGCAGTCATATGGGCGATGCGGCGGAAGTACGGCCGCTTCTTGTTCACAAAACACATCAAGAAAAGGGGTATAACATGCGGGAAGTTGCGTGGGTGCATTAAGGGTGGCCAGAGCCCTTTTGTGCTCGAGTTCTGGGCCTCCGGGGGCCTGGAGGCAATGTGACTTGCAATGGGAGGAAGGAAAGTCTACAGTGCCCGAGGTCCAATTTATCTGGGGATTATGCTTTTGGAGCCAGGGTAAGCCCAGCACCAGGGGGAACATGGGCGTTTGTACTACATCAAATTGGAGCTCCTCCCGATGGCTCCCAATCCGACACTGCAAGAGTGAGGTGCAATACCTCACGGGGCCTGACGCCAGGGGGGACCCATCAATAGAGTGCACCACCTCGGCGTGGGCCCGAAGTTGCACTGGTACGTCCCGTTGCCCCACCAAGTCACGATCAATAAAGTTACTAGAGGCCCCTGAATCAATTAAGGCATACCTGATAAATGAGTGTGTTGGTCGCCCACTTAGGGTCACTAATACCTGGAGGTGAGTCGGTTGCGATGTCAGTGTCACTGGATTCAGGGGAGAAGAAGCAGCATTCACCGAGACTCCCCCTGATCGTCTCGGCCTTGGAAGTTTCCCGGCTCGCGACGTGAGGGAGGTAACTGGGGGCAATTTCGAGCAAAATGGGATGCTCCTCCACAGTAGAAACATAAGCGCCCTTGCCGACGCCGCTCTTTTTCCTCGGGGCGCAACGGCCCCCGTGATGCCCCAAGCTGCATCGGTTCTCCCTCATCGGTTCTAGGGGTTTCAAGGCAAGCCGGAGGCGGTATATAGCGTCGCGGGGGACCCCCTCGCGCTCCTTGCCATTCCCTACGCCGCTCGGCCAATCTCTCGTCAATCTGGATAGCAAGGGTCACCAGCTCAGCCCATTTCGCGGGAAGGGGTACGTAGGCTAGTTGGTCCTTTATTTCATCACTTAGCCCTTTTCTGAACATGACCTTAAGTACATTGTCTGGCCAGGCCAGTTCTACGGCTAATTGTTGAAATTGCGTCACATATTCCAGCAGTGAACCCCGCCCCTGTTTTAACTCTAGGATTGCAGTTTCTGCGTCCCTGACGCGGTGGGGATAATCAAACAAAAAGGTAAATTCCCTTCTGAAAGCGGCATAGTCTTGAATTAATGGGTCTTGGCTTATTAGCAAAGGAGTAGCCCACGACAGGGCTAGTCCCTCTAAATGCCCAATTACAAAGGAGACTTTAGCTCGGTCCGACAGATACGTCTGGGGCTGTACTGAAAATGCCAGCTCACACAGAGCCAAAAAACTCCGAAATAGCTTGCGGTCCCCGTTAAACTTTGTAATTTTAGGCCCCTTAGGTTCTCGGGGCGTAAGGCCTGGGGGGCGCTCTTGTAATTCCCGGACATCCATCGCCAGCGATTGCATGGCATGCACCAATTCCACATTTTCAGGGGCTACAGGCCTGGGTGGAGGTTGTGCCCCTAAATCTCCCACAGGAGAAGTATCCGCGGGTTCTTTTCTCCTAGCTCCGCCCACTGCCCCGGTCTCCATGTTACTGAAAAGGGAAGGGGTGCTGGTGATACTGTTAGGGTTTAAGGGAACAACAGACACACTCCAGGTGCTAGGGCAATATGGTGCCGGAAAAGGGTCCCTCAGGGTCTTATATAGGCGCTGGGTATAAGCTGCGAGAGCTAACCCTTGCCAAAGCTCATCACAGGGACTAGTGCACCGAACAAGGCCCACTCTATGGTATCCACGCACCCACGTGCACAGGGCTATGGAGGGGGAGTGAGGGATCAGTGGTGGTTCAGCGGGGAAGGAGCCCACGGGGCCCGAAGGGGAGAGGAACCAGGAGAGGATAGGGCTTACACACAGGGCTCACCAGGGAACGGGAGATCACAGGGAAGGGAAGGTTCAACGCTCTCTATACTCACACTTTCCTACTATCACACTCACACAGACACTCACCTCGCACACTCCACGCTCTCAACTCGCACTCCCGATCCTTCACACAGCTAAATGCTCTCCACTCCACTCCACGCCAGGGGCCAGTCTCACGGCACGAGTCCGATCACCAGCACTGATCCAAGCCCCTCCGGAGGCTTATATGGGAGCTTGATTGGCCAGTGCCTGCAGGCGCGCCGAACGGCGAGGGCGTGCTTCTGGGGTAGCGGTGCGCATGCGCCCGACATCGGCGTTCCCTGGGATACCCAGGGACGTCACGCTACTGCATCTCCGCCCTCCTATTGTTGACGTCGGGAAGGGGGCAGGCCCCAACGCCCGCCTCCGACTCTGTGGCTGCCGGCAAGGCCTGACGCGGCCGTGCAGGTGCCCCCAACCCCTTCTACCCCTCTGGGCTCTGATAGTTACGAGATCACAGTGAACCACAGTGAATACCCACCTGTGGTCACTGTGCCTCGAACGTCTGTTTGGCAGCCACCAGATGTTCGCCACAGTCAATCTGCACAAGGGGTCAATTTGAACCACGCTTCCCGGGCTAGCCGGGGGAATGTCCTGGGAAGCGTGGTCAAACGGACCCCTGGCAGGGACCAAAAAAAAGTAACATCTGGCCGCTCGCCATGACCCAGGATCACCAGCGGGATCCCGGGCCATGGCGCATTGGCCCCTCCGCCCGCCCATCTCCTCGGAGGGAGGGCGGCAGGGTGCGTGGAGGGGGCATGGCCGTGCGGCCACATGCTGCACCGTGCGGCCCCGCCCCCTCCCGGATTCCCCACCGGGATCCCCCCGGCACGTCTGATATGGCGTGACGGGGTGACCCCGGCGGGGAACGAATGGGTTGATTTCAGTACAGGGCCAACGGGCCCCGTAACGTCTGAAATCACCCCACATTTCAGGGCTGCATAGGGCACCAATACAGCCCTGCAACATGCATAAATAACCACCAAGGGTGGTTAAAGGTTGGTTAGCATCATGTCTGTTTTCACCCTTTGGCACAATGGCTTTGAGTTGCCTGAGATAACCAATGGTTTTCTAAATGTGTTTATATACCATTGAACATAACATATGATGTTAAAGCAATCATAAAACTCCAGAGCATGATAAAATGCACAAAAAAAGGAAAAAAGAAAGAAAAAAGAAGATGAAGAAAAAAATGTTCTAGCACAAATATTAAGTTGGTGATTATAACCAGGGGTTATGGGCACTGCCAGAATGAAATTCAAAGCAGTAGGGGGTGGGAAAATGCCTTCTCCCCCACCCATCTCAAAGTTCTGCCACCTACCTAAAGGACTCATTAGGGGCAGGGATAGATGGGAGCCAAGAAGGTGTAACCCTCCTACCAACACCCATGACCAGGGAGAGCCTTGGGGGAAGGAGCCTCACTACCACAAGCACCTTGCTCTTAAATTTCATCTGCCTTCAGTGAGCACACCCACGTTTGGGTATAAATATGGTCGTTTTTACATGGATGGAGGTGGGAGGGGGGATGGGTGTTTGGCCGCGGTGGGTAGAGGTGGGTGTGAGCCTTTTACATGGACACACACACACCTACACCCACCTACACCCATCTCCACCCACAGGGTCTTCTCTGGTTTTCCAGAGGGCCCCGTGGGTGGAGATGGGTGGGTGATGGTTGTAGGTGGGTGTATGCCAGGACCGTGCACACACACACAAACACCCATCGCCCATGGTGTTTACATGGGCACTCACCCAATGCACACCCATCACCCACCATCCCACCACCGGCTGTTTAAATGGACCAGCTTCCCCAACACCTGCCAGAACACTGAACAGGAAGGATGGGGGCGTCCGTGTAAAAATGGCCTATCTATATGATTTGGGACCTGGACAATTTGCTCCCAGCTGTAAAAGGTGGTGTTGGTTTGGGGGTCTATGATCTTGGAGTATACTGCACTGTAAACATTAACAAATATGGACTTGGTGATGGGACACCCAAGTCTACCTCTCTTTTTCATCTGAACCAGGTCCTGCAGTCTTTGTACTAACCCAATGCATGGATGCTGTAGGGGAGTGTATAAGGGTGAGCCAATTTGAAGCTGAATCCAGACAAGACTTAGGTGATGATGGTTGGCTGGCCCTGTGACCTGGAGGGAATTGGAACTCCTGCCCCCATCCTAACGTAGGTGTGCAGGAATGGCAAACCATGCCCATGGCTGTATGGTGCTAGTGTACCTCACAATGGGGTGGGGCTGCATAGCACAGGCTTCATAGGAGGTGTCTCGTTCTCCCACATTGGGCTGGGTGGAGCAACAGTATCCTGCAATGTTTCTCTGGCAGACGCATCATGTAGCAGGCTGCCACCTGCTCTGGGTTGGAAGTGGGTAAACATCTGGAGGCTGCTGGCCTGATAGATGCATTGTGGGCTAATGTGCAGTAAGGTCACCCAGTGTGGGTTAATCATGTGGCCTTACCCTATGTGGATAATGTTTGCCCTAGCACTTAACACAGATATGACTCCCATTGAAGTAAATGAATCTTGGCTCCCGTATTAGCATTTAATGTAAGCGTATCCACTGCGGGGGCCATACTGTACTATGAAATAGGAGGTGAATTCTGTTCCTTCAGTCTAAATTTTATATATTCTCCAAAGGGACACTGGGGCAAAAGGAAGCAGTTAGAGACAGGAGAAAACCATCCAAGGCATCTGGAAATTATACCACATATTTAGATATCTAAATATGTGTGTAGAGCTCTGAGTTTAAGGTGCCTGGTCTTTGAAATATCAGTAAACAACAAACATTCCTCACATATCTACACCATGAGATACTGCAAATTTTTCTCGAAAATACTGAATCAAATAAACGGAAAGGGACAACCAGTATTCAGAATCTGAATTAAAAATAGGGAATGTGGGCTAATATTGAAGATCAGAGCCCTCTTAGCACTTGTGATGGCACCCTTCATAACTCCCCAGTCTATGCATTGGCCCATACCCCAGCTCTGTTTAGGTGTCTTCTTCCCCATATCTTTGTTTGGCCCTTTCTCCCATAACTTTCAGTGACTTTCCAGCATGAAACATACACTGCTTTGTGCAAAGTGAATTTGCTTGATATTTGTATGTATAACTATTTTCTGAGACATGTGAACTAATCTCATTTATCTTAGTGAGGGTGCTCAGTTTGAAGTCTCTTCAACACCATTTATACATCAATGGGTGAAAACAGACATGACACTAACCACCCTTTAACCACCCTTGGTGGTTATTTATGCATGTTGCCAGGCTGTATTGGTGCCCTATGCAGCCCTGCAACATGCATAAATGACCACCAAGGGTGGTTAAAGGGTAGTTAGCGTCATGTCTGTTTTCACCCAATGTTGATATTTAACCATTGTTTCAAATCAACCATTTCAAATTACTTCTCCATGTAAAGTCCTCCTACACCATGAACTTCTCCCCTTGCTCAACTTCATGGAGTACAAATGCAAATAAAAATGTGTAATTATGAGTTCCCATAGTGTGGTCAGGTATCTGAAAGGGAGATCACACGTTAGTGATTGAGAGCCAGTGTGGTGTACTTAGACCAGGGTTTGAATCTCACCCTACCTAATGAACTCACTAGGTGGTCTTGGACAAGTTACAAGTTTGCCTCTCAGCCTCAGTTCCCCATCTGTAAATTGGGAATATGTGTGTGTCTTTCTCTGTGTGTTCCCCTCATCTTTGTCCATCTTGGATTGTAAGCCCACTGAGTAGGGATCGGTCTCTGAAAATCTGTGATTGGAAAGTGCTGTGCACACCTAATACTGCTATAGAAATTATTAGTGTTAGTAATGAATCTCATACCTGGCTTCTATTGCCCTTTTGGAAGATGCAGGTTGCTCGGGGAAGATGCTTCTGATGGCCAGTGGATGGGGAGGAGTCAAGAATTGGGCTTGCTATGTTTATTAGGACCTCCCTACATTTCCCCCGGCATAAAATCTTGCAACTTACTTATAATATCCAATTGAGCTTTTAAAACAATGCAATCCTTGTACTGCTGGTGGAGACAGTTGCTTGATAGGAAATGGAAAAACTTCACAGAAAAAATAGGTAGAATAATTTATTTATTTATTTATTTATTTAGAACCGGCTCATCCTGCCAGAGTCAGCTCTGGGTGGCGCACAACATAAAACATTAACATTAAGAACTTTAAAAATAGACAACAAGAGGGAGGTATACAAAATACCCAGCCACCCACCACCCTATCCCATAATCTGACATCCCTATAAAATCTTCAGTTTTAGAAGTTCAAATGCAGGGGTCTCCACTATCCAGTGAATCTGATATGTTTTAGGCTCTTGCATATCAAGTTCTGAAACAAATAATTAATTATTATTATAATTATTATTATTTATTATTAGCAAGCATTTAAATAGTGCCAGCAATGTAACTGGTGTTTTAAAACGTAATGGAATAGACATGGTCCCTGCCCTAGGGCTTAAAATCTGAGAGACCGGGGGGTGGGAGGGGAGATGAAGGAAGGGGAACAGAGGGAGAGACAAGGAGCGTAACGTACACGAAGATGCAAGGTGCACGTGCTTGGCTTGGTTACATCAAGAATGATAGCTGGCTGGTCCGTGTGGTGAGGATATGAGTACACAGACCTCAGGTAATAGGGACGTGTGAACGCGGTTCAGACATTTGGGGTTCGGCGTGAACTCAGTCAGTTCGGGCAGCTGAACCGAACTGCTGAACACCAAAACCCCTGAACAGTTTGTGTGCGTTTGGATGGGTTTGGGCAAAAAAACTGGCTGGCGGGCCCGGGGGTGGAGTTGGGTGTCAGCTGGAGGGGTGGAGAGGCTTGAACTATGAGCCAGCCTGCCCAATCACCATCCCTTTTTTCCTCAGACCACTGGCTTGGCAGTCTACGATTGGCCATGGGCTAGGCTGCACAGAGCCAATGGGGCTTGTGGTAAGGCGGGCGCAGCAAGTAACAAAAATAATTGCCCTCCCCCACATCCATATCATTCTGAGCTAGCCACTGATCCTGTCAGCAGGCATTTTCAGGCGTCTCCCTCTCCCATCAGTTTGTGTTCCTCCCAATCCATTGCCTTCCTCCTCCTATTTCACCCATTTCCACATATTTACCTCCATAGTTTCAAATATTTAGATTAGATTAGATTAGATAGATTGAGGTGATATTTTTATTTTTTACCCTTCCCTGTGTTGTTTCTCCCTCCCCTCCATTGAATCCTTCCCTCCTTCCTGTATATATTCTAGGGATCAGTGAACAGAAAGAAGTTCGGAAATTCAGTTCAGTTCGATTCAAAAATCAAGTTTGGTTCAGAAGTTCAGTTCAGTCGACTGAACTATTCGAGTTCGGTCTGAACTCTGAACTTCCGAACAGAGTTCAGAAATTCAAACCCCATTGAACTAAATGAAATATTATCTTATAGGGATGGGCGTACAGAACCGAGTTTGGAAATTCGGTTCGGGTCGGTTTGAAAATCAAGTTCAGTTCGAAAGTTCGGTTTGGTCAACTGAACTGGTTGAGTCTGGTCCAAACTCTGAAATTTTGAGCCACATTCGCCCATCCCTAATATATTCAATTCCTGATTCCCTTCACCTATTTTTGGATTTATTTAGAGTAGGATTAGAGTTATTTATTTTTCTTTTCAGTTTTGTAGCCCTCCCTGTGTTGTTTGTTGTGAGCTGTCTGTGTTCCCCCCTCCCCCCAATCCCTGTGTGGATGGATGGATAGTTGTAGGAGTTAGCTTAGTAAAAGAGATAGATAGAAACAGTGTGTTCAGGTTAAATATTTTATACTGTGTTTGTACGACTAGGCTTTTGTAGATATTAGATAATATTCCATTTAGTTCCATAGGTTTTATATATAAAATCTTCCTGTGCATTATTTGGGTGGGAGAAATGGAGAAGGGAAGCAGCAGAGGCCGGTCTCATGCCCATAAGGTGGGTAATGGGGCATGTGGCAGAGGTGGCAGGGGCTATGCCAGCAGAGTGGCAGGCATCAGCAGCAGCCCGAGCCCATCACCACGCCCCAAACTGCACAGGCCTGATTTTTGGAGACAGGCTTCAGAGGCTCCCAGCAGTGGCACAAGGGGTGTGGTTCAGTGGCGCCTCCTGCCAGTGTCCTCAACTCCCACGCAGGGCACTGGAAAGCCTGCAGTCAAGGAGGCTGCAACTGTCTCTGCTGAGGAGCAGATGCTTCAGGGTCGGATGTTCATCATGGGCCACCAATATCCCCCATTATTGAGGTGATCCCCAGCAGTCCAGGGCTGGTGGATCCCACCTCGGCTGCTAGAGGCTGGGCCCAATCCTCGGGCAACGGAAGCAGGGAGAGGAGAAGCAGTTGCAGCAGCAGCTATAGGGAGCACAGGGAGAGTGGCAGAAGCATGGGAAGTCGATCATCCTCAGGGTCCCAGTACTCCCCTTCACAGGACATCACTCAGATTGGGGACAGCGAGGGAGACACTAGTCCTGTGGAGATGTCTGTTGCTGAGGTGATGGCTGTCCCTCCAAGTGATGTATCACCACCATGTTCTTCCCTCCCATCAGCGCTGTCAGTGGTGCATCATCCAGTGTGGGCCAGAAGGCAGGAAGGGGCAAATAATCCTCCATATGGGCACATATTTTTTTCTTTTTATATAACTTTTATTTTTCCAAATAAGAATACAACAAGAACCGACCAGGGATGGTCCATTACAGAAATAAATGCCAGTTTTAAAATTCACTGGTCATATGGTTACATCCAACAACACTCTTACCCTATAACCTAAACCTCTCTTGAGACAGAAAGCAAGGTTCCCTGTTTTACAAACTAAAGGTGTTCCTCACATACCGATTTCAATATAGTTCCACTTATTTGATTGATACTGAATGTCTTTGATGCTTGTTCTTGTCCGTTTTCTTCTCCTCCACGGCTTGTATAACTGGTGCCCAGGTTTTTTCAAAGTCTTGTATTTTGTTATGAAGATCCTCATGAAACCCCTCCATGGTGTACATGTACCATATTCTGTGAAGCAGTTCATCAAACGAGAGATCCTCGAGCTATCTCCAATGCTTCGCTATAATATTTATGGCTGCTAAACAGATAACCTTACAGGAGTTCTGACAACGCTTCATATTGCTTGTATTAGAATACAAACCCAGCAGTGCTGTTTCTGGCCTGAGAGGCACCACCTCCCCTGCTACTTTATTAATTAATTTCCAGACCTTAATCCAGAAAAGCTGCACCTTTACACAGTCCCACCAACAGTGCTTATAGCTTCCTTTCTCTCCACAACCCCTCCAGAATAACCCTCTGCCACTTGGATCAGCAAATTTCATTCTCTCTGGTGTCAGATAGTATCTGGTAATCAACTTCATTTGAATTTCCCTAACCTCCAGCGAGATTACACACTTATACATATGGCACCATATCTTTTTTTCCTCCTCCTCCTCTAAGGGAATGTTCAGATCTTTCCTCCATTTCTTTATATAGTCTACTGAGGAGCCGTACATTAATTCCTTAAGTTCTTTGTATAATCTTCCCAGCCTGCCTGAGGTTTTGTTTCTTTTACATAGAATCTGCTCTAACTTCCGAGGTTCTCTATTTATTAGGGGCGGGAAACCGGTAAAATCCGGTATCAGATAATGCTGGTACCGGGCGTACCGGCATTATCGGATTCGACCTGGTAATCCGGTCCGGGGTACCGGATTCCGGGTACCGGATTTTTTACATTGCAGCCATTTAAAAATGGCTGCAATGTAAAAACTTAAAGCCCCAAGTT